>JAWQFJ010007014.1:0-14568 GCA_034096865.1 Theodoxus fluviatilis | reverse complement strand
ATCTTATTTTCTAGTCTCTTTTAGTTCTGATAGGTGATTATAATTGAGTGAGCTGCGTTTCGGTGAGGTCTCGGGTAGATGCGAGTTGAGTTGAGGCGAGATGGGAGTAGCGAGTTGAGGTGAGTGAGGCAGATCGGTGGTGTCATGTAGGAGCTCATGTGGATGAGGCAACGTTACACCGCTGGAGATGGATGTAGTAGTGTTCGGATTCAAGTTGCGGTGAGGATAGGTGATGATTCGATTCTGTCTAGCTTTCGTTCCCTCTCCCCTGTGCGTCCACATTTATACTCTCCTGGTCTTTCTCTGAATTTTATCCTCAGTGCGTCTCGCCCCCGCACCCTGGAGGATCAGTTGTGGCATGTCGAGTTTTCAGTCCTGCAGGTGTTACGTGGAATTCTCCTGGAGGATCTAGTGAGCGATCCTTGTTTTGTCACCCCCACGTCCGTCCTGCCCTTCTTCTTCCCTTTCTCTCTTCTCCCGAAATTGATTTCGTGATTTCATCGGTGATAAAATGTTGCTGTGCCGATGTATTATAGTATCCTTCGTGAATTTATGTATATGGATGATCGACCAGACCGCCTTCCCCTACTCTTCTCTTTTTCCCCTCTTTGCCCCTTTCTACCCTCCCTTCTCCCACCACTCCCCCTCTCCCTGCCCTCTCCTCTCCTCATCCATCATCCACTCCCCTATTCCTCTTCTTTTCTTCCTCCTTCCTTCCCCTTTCCACCCCTTTCCCGTTCCCCCCTTCCCTCCCCTCCCCTGTGTGTTCATCTTGTGTCGCCTTCTTCTCCTCTTTCTATACTTTTTCTAACTTGATATATCTTCGTACCCCGTATCAGCACCCCCTTCCCTTCTCTCATATCTCCTCCCCCCTGACTACCCATGTCGTGCGAATACTTTCTTCTTCCCCTTTCAATCCTGTATTCCATCCTTCCAATGCTTCCCTTTATACCCGTTTACCCCCGTATGTAGTATATTCTACTTCCTCTTACTTCCTACAGGAGTCCTCTATACACACCTCTCCTTCCCCCTCCTTCTCTCTTCTCTGTGTATATGCTCTGTAGTCCAGTCCTCTTTCCACTCACTGTAATAGTATACTTCCCGCATTGCGCTCCTTTCTTCTGCCTCTTTTTTCCTTTTTTCCCCCCCCGCCCCCTGATTTACGCGCCCACCACAGACATAGGTGCACCTTCACTTTTCTGTATATTTCTCTTTGTCCCAGAGACCTCTCACTCACCTATCTGCTGGTGTCCCCGATCTTGACTCTCTCAATTTTCTGTCTCTTTTTCCCTCCGTTTTTTCTTACTCTTTCCTCTTTTTGAGGTCCCACCCTCTCCTCATACTTCGTCCAGAACCTTCTCTTTCGCAACACATCTTTTCCCTCCTTCCGTTTGTTGTTTGTTAACGACGCACACCACAGTCTCGATCTCTTCTTATCCCCTCCTTCTTAGTTGAGCTTTTCTTCTCCCCCGCACCACGCTTCCCACAGGCCGACACACGGATACCCACGCGCTGAGACGCGGGCAGTAGCTTGTTGTCTCGCGTTCATCTCCTGTGCAAGATGAAACTTCAAAACCTTTGTAAGTCGACTATGAAATACCAGCACAGCACCTACCCGACTTCGACCTACTGTTCACACGTCTCCATAGTGCTGTGCGTGGCATATGGGAAGTTCCATGTACGAAAGTGTGGACCGTTTCGCCGATACAGTCAATATCGACACGCGTCCATCTGCGCCATTCGAATATTCGATTTCATGATTTCTGCTGCTCGTAATACATTGCATATTAAGAGGATTTTCGTGGAAATGGTCTACAATGTGAATAGATTCGAACTGTTCCAACGCGGAGCAGAAAACCTACAGCAGAGATTCTGTTCCGGCTTCTATTTCGAATCATTCATATAAACATAAATTCACTACTTATCCTATAATACCATGCTTCACAGCAACCTTTATATCACCGATGAAACATCACTACATCACTATGTCGGGGAGCATTACATATCCCGGTCATCAGCATTGCAGACGAGGACGTTTGTAGACCAACAAGGGATCGACTCACTCTATCACTCCAGTATAATTCCACGTAACCCCTGGCATGACTGCAACTCGCTTCCAACAAACATTCTCCTCCATGTTTCGTGTGCAGCGACTCACTGCGTGCATCCCATTCAGATCACGCCATGAGTACGTGGTAGACTTTGGACTCAGTGTCGATGGCCCTCATCGCTCGCCATCATCGCATCCCTCACCTCTCCTCACCTCAACTTGCCTCCTCCCATCTCTCCTCACCTCTCCTCACCTCAACTTGCCTCCTCCCATCTCTCCTCACCTCTCCTCACCTCAACTCGCCTCCTCCCATCTCTCCTCACCTCAACTCGCCTCCTCCCATCTCTCCTCACCTCAACTCGCCTCCTCCCATCTCTCCTCACCTCTCCTCACCTCAACTCGCCTCCTCCCATCTCTCCTCACCTCTCCTCACCTCAACTCGCCTCCTCCCATCTCTCCTCACCTCTCCTCACCTCAACTCGCCTCCTCTCATCTCTCCTCACCTCTCCTCACCTCAACTCGCCTCCTCCCATCTCTCCTCACCTCTCCTCACCTCAACTCGCCTCCTCCCATCTCTCTCATGCAGCTCGTCCGGTGACATTCATGGCGTGAGAAGGGAGAGTGCTTTTCGCTCGTTATGGAACCTCTCTCGTGTGCAGCAGTACATCCCAATTCCTCACTGCAACCTGCTTTCTATACACTGATTAGCTATGACACAACTCTCACGTGAGGTGATTCATACAGATCATAGTTTACTGTCGTCTGTCTGCCTGCGGCGTACTAGTTCAGCCCAGCTCATAGCTCTCGTGTGCGGCAGCCCATCCTATCTTACTCTCCTCCAGCATTAGTTGCTTGCAACATCGCCAAGACATCCATTATAGAAGAGAAGCTCGTGTCTATTTCATGCGTACATTTCGCTGTAGATTGCAATGCCAAGCTTTTGCATCCTCGCTTTGAGTAAATGTGTGAATGATTGCCGTGCGCGCGCGTATGTGAGTGTGGGTTTGAGTGTGTGCCTAAGTGCGCGCGTGCGTGTGCGCAATCTCTCTCTCGCGCGCGCGTATGTGACTGAGTGTGTGTGTGTGTGTGTGTGTGTGTGTGTGTGTGTGTGTGTGTGTGTGTGTGTGTGTGTGTGTGTGTGTGAGAGAGAGAGAGAGAGAGAGATTATCCGGATGGAAATCCATTCCGAGACGAAGCATAGAAAATCTATAGTGTTGTGTACAACGGTGCAGCACTGGCTGGAAGAGAACAGACTATGGGTGGCTACACGGAAATACCTGTGCGGGACTGGGTGGAACAGAACAGACTATGGGTGGCTACACGGAAATACCTGTGCGGGACTGGGTGGAACAGAACAGACTATGGGTGGCTACACGGAAATACCTGTGCGGGACTGGGTGGAACAGAACAGACTATGGGTGGCTACACGGAAATACCTGTGCGGGACTGGGTGGAACAGAACAGACTATGGGTGGCTACACGGAAATACCTGTGCGGACTGGGTGGAACAGAACAGACTATGGGTGGCTACACGGAAATACCTGTGCGGGACTGGGTGGAACAGAACAGACTATGGGTGGCTACACGGAAATACCTGTGCGGGACTGGGTGGAACAGAACAGACTATGGGTGGCTACACGGAAATACATGTGCGGGACTGGGTGGAACAGAACAGACTATGGGTGGCTACACGGAAATACCTGTGCGGGACTGGGTGGAACAGAACAGACTATGGGTGGCTACACGGAAATACCTGTGCGGGACTGGGTGGAACAGAACAGACTATGGGTGGCTACACGGAAATACCTGTGCGGGACTGGGTGGAACAGAACAGACTATGGGTGGCTACACGGAAATACCTGTGCGGGACTGGGTGGAACAGAACAGACTATGGGTGGCTACACGGAAATACATGTGCGGCACTGATTTCACAGTGGCAAAGTCGTGGCACTGGGGCAATACCACTCTCTCGGCCGCCAAAGCCGGAATCCAATAGTTGAGAAGTCGTCAGCACTGCACTGTGTAGCACCGCTTCTCACTCGTCCTCTTGTGTTGGAGTCAACATCGTCAACCCACAGTCCTCGTATCCCATGCAGGTACTGTAGTTCCCTTCTCACCCTGAGTAACACACGCTTTAGATACGGGTACATTTTTCTCCCTCAGTTGAGTCTGTCGCTGCACCCAGGAGTAACAAAGGGTACCTGTGACAGCAGTACCTTATTTCACGCCATGTGACAAATCATTGCCTTAGTGTATGAGGTATCTGTCCACAAAGGGACAAAGAAGCAATAAATCGCATATTGAAATGTTCAGCCAGCATTGTTTGCAATTTTCCTGAGTTATCAGCAGATATTTCATTTCCGACGTTGAAATGGCTAAGTTTTTAACACTAGCGCACTTACCAGACAGCTGTATAGACTTTCAAAATATTTTAACTCCGAATAGCACACTTATCTCAGAGAAAGAATAATTTCCTTTAATACAGACTTTAGAGAGAGAGAGAAAGAGAGAGAGAGAAAAAGAGAGAGAGAGAGAGAGAGAAAAAGAGAGAGAGAGAGAGAGAAAGAGAGAGAGAAAGAGAGAGAGAGAGAGAAAAAGAGAGAGAGAGAGTGAGAGAGAGAGAGAGAGATTCTTTTACAAAAAGGCAAATGGAGAATGGACCTGAATTCTCTAAGTGTACTCTCTGTAAATAAAGTAAATAAATCAAAAAAGGCATATTGTAGTGCTACAAACTCACGATGCAGCTGAAAGCAAGTAGAATGGGTAGTAACACTGTAAGCAAGTAGAATGGGTAGTAACACTGTAAGCAAGTAGAATGGGTAGTAACACTGTAAGCAAGTAGAATGGGTAGTAACACTGTAAGCACGTAGAATGGGTAGTAACACTGAAAGCAAGTAGAATGGGTAGTAACACTGTAAGCAAGTAGAATGGGTAGTAACACTGAAAGCAAGTAGAATGGGTAGTAACACTGTAAGCAAGTAGAATGGGTAGTAACACTGTAAGCAAGTAGAATGGGTAGTAACACTGTAAGCAAGTAGAATGGGTAGTAACACTGTAAGCAAGTAGAATGGGTAGTAACACTGTAAGCAAGTAGAATGGGTAGTAACACTGTAAGCACGTAGAATGGGTAGTAACACTGAAAGCAAGTAGAATGGGTAGTAACACTGTAAGCAAGTAGAATGGGTAGTAACACTGTAAGCACGTAGAATGGGTAGTAACACTGAAAGCAAGTAGAATGGGTAGTAACACTGTAAGCAAGTAGAATGGGTAGTAACACTGTAAGCAAGTAGAATGGGTAGTAACACTGTAAGACCCAGAGAGAGGGGAGGGTGCTGGTACCAGGGTGTGCCTTCTCTTACTCGTGGCATACCAGTCGAGGAGTATTCGTTAGGCGCAGTGGGCTCATGTGTACCCAGAGAGAGGAGAGCGAGATGTCAAGGTAGAAGACACAGTAGAGGCAGAGGGTCCACATGGATCAATGGGTGAGGGTTGCACTCGATATTTGTAACCAGCCATCACAAAATGAGATGAATGTCACCTTTTGCAAAAATTTCAGCTATGCATGTACATGTACTTGAAAAACGGTGACATTTTTTTTCTTTCAACGATGTAAAAAGCTTGAAAATAGGACAATGCAGGAATGCAGGAACCACCGGCTGCTGCGAGAGGACGTTTGACCAGAACCAGCAAGCATTCAGGAAAAGCTGTACGGCAGGGTGGAATCTCTCCAGAAGACAGCCCATTTCATCCTTGACTCTAAAATCCAAGTGTGATGGCGTTCGAGAAGAAGAAGAAGGAGACGATGTGACAAACGTGTGAGTTACTGACAGCTGGTTTTGGGGAAGACGTTATGAGAAGATGAGTTTTTCAAGTTATGCCAATGTGGCTAAGGCACCGCGGTGCTGTCATCATGGTAGCTGTTATCAATGTAGTTTATCGGCTCTGCTGACAATGCAAAGCTCAGAAAAGCCCCAATGTTGCTATATTAAAAAATGGATGTAGGTTCTCAAATCTATCAAAATCGTATTACTGACATACCTAACCCCAGTCACTCGACATGTATTTGGCTGATATCTCGAAGTGAGGCTAAATGATGTACGTCTCATTTAGTGGTGGAAGATTTTATTTGTGTCTTTCACGTTGGTCGATTGTCTTCTTGTCCGTAGAGAAGACGTCGGACACGCATTCTCGTAATCAAGACAATGAACATATACTTAATCCTGCGCGCTGAGATCCAGGTGAGGGTGATAATTCGCAACAGAAATTTGATCTCGACTTTTACAACACAGAACTACACAGCAGCACATCTTCAATGAGAGTGACGCATTCGCATGTGGCATTTAGTGCTCACTGTAGCACAGCACGTTCCTACGCCCCATAATGTCTGTCGTTAGGTGATTTTCATTCAAGAAATCTACAGCATGCACCTGCATTACCACGACATGTTTATGACTACTTGGCGCGTGTACATTGTAACATATCTATGTGGTGCGACAATATTTCTGACGTTGTTTCATTGAATAATTTTTTTTCTTTATTTTCGCTCATAAAATAATATCTTGGAAAAGCATAAATGCCATGCTCGTGAAACTGACAATAATTATTTGCACATTCACCGAAACCACAGCGTTCATATGCTCACTGCGCAATTCCCCTCCATACCTACTGCTGAATACTACTATTCCTCCCCACGGAGTGACATGAGATGTTTCTACGCTACATGAACATAGCATAGGATGTCGCTTCAATTGCTCCGGCTTTCGGCCAGAAAATGTCGATCAATACATCTACAAAATGTCAAGCGAAATATGAGGCGAAAACAAATTGGTTTTCAAAAAATATCTACAGCAGCTTGAAACTGCCTTCCACATTATTTACCGACGTGCGACACGATTCACAAACTAATGTACATGGATGTCGACAATAAAAATGCCTGCCTCAGTGAGAAGAGAAATGCAGAAACAGAGCCAGACTGTCCATACAGAGTGACAACTCGAATCGTAATCAAAATTCATGCAATCTGTCAAAGAACGCTTATGCACATGTACAATCTATTCCAACACAGACTACAGTCACAACGCTTGCACCCACAGACCACAAGGCAGAACATCCCTGTCGCGCTGCTGTTCCCTTGGACTGGACGAATCGTGAGCTGCCAGAAACACACTCCACAGCAACATTCAGATTGAATCTCTCGACGATTCAGGAAGAAAACACGAGGCAACAATCAAGCTAGAACTAGAGCGCGCGCACACACACACACACACACATACACACACACATACACACACATACACACAAACATACACATACACACACACATACACACACACATACACACACACACACACACACACATACACACACACACACACACACACACACACACACACACACACACACACACACACACAAACATACACACACACACACACACACACAAACATACACACACCCCCCACACACACACACACAAACATACACACACACACACACACACACACACACACACAAACATACAAACATACACACACACACGAGGAGGAGGAGGAGCAGGAGGAGGAAGAGACGGAGGCAGAGGCAGAGACAGAGGCGGAGGCGAAGAGGAGAAGCAGGAGGAGGAGGAGCAGGAGGAGCAGAAGGAGTAGACGCAGGAGGAGGGAGAAAAGGAGGAGAAGCAGGAGGAGGGAGAGGATGAGGAGAGGAAAAGCAGGAGGAGGGAGAGGATGAGGAGAGAGAAAGCAGGAGGAAAAGAAGCAAGAGGAACAGGACGAGAAGAAGCAATAGGAGCAGGAGAATGAGGAGATGAGAAAGAGGAGGAGAAGAGAAGCAGGAGGAGAAGGAGAAGCAGCAGGAGGAGGAGGAGAAGTAGAAGAAGCAGGTGGAAGAAGAAGAGAAGGAGGGGGTGAAGGAGCAGGAGGAGCAGGAACACAACGGGAACGCCGCCGCCTATGGTCTTTTATACTCATGTCCGGTCCATCACTTTCTCCAAGTCACTGCACTCATTTCTTGCGGTAGTTACCGTGCTCTGTTCAAAGCTGTGGCCTGCGCTCTGGTGTCCAGCAGTAGGGACGTCTGCAGCGGTGTCTCCTCAGTCTGCATGCTATCTCCGCCTCTTTCCCCACTTCCCAAAATTACGCTCCATCACGCAGTCCGGCTTTTCCGTACCAATGAATGATTCACATCCGCTTCCTTCTTCCTGACTCCTTTCATTTTCTGAATGTTCACTTTTTTAGTCTAGGCCAACTTTTTATCTCTTCCCGCTTCAAGCAAGTCCCTTTTTTGTCTGAATTTGAATAAAGGTTTCATACCCTTTCTTTCTCATCATCATCATCATCATCATCATCATCATCATCATCATCATCATCATCATCATCATCATCATCATCGCCGTCGTCGTCATTGCTGTTGTTATTATTGTTGTTGTTGTCATTACTTTTATTCAACCGGCAATGATAGCACCACATGGATGTCATTTAACGTAAAGTAAAATCAGAATCCATCGTCTCCTCCTCCTCAGCTCACAGTTTCATCGACATGTCCATGTTAGTTTTCATACACAGCCTATCAGCCATACTGCTCTGCATCCCATCTCTCTACATCCCTTTATGCGCCCACTCCAATCCCCTCCTTCATTTCAGCAACGCACTCATGCACTCATCCAGCAACGAGGCTTGTTCATTGAAAATCTCAGAGATTTATTCCGCCTTACTCCTCCATGCTTGGGCAGCCTGAACGATTTCAATACATTTCGATTTCTCCTGAGAGGCACTCGAACCCTCACTCCGGTGGAGGTGAATGGAGTACAGGTAGATAGACTGAGGTGAGGTGAGGTGAGGTGAGGTGAGGTGAGGTGAGGTAAGGCGAGGGTGGAGCGGGGTGGGGTCGAGTGGGGTGGGATTGGAGGGTAGTGGGAGAGCACACAGGGTGGATGGGTGGAAAGCGAAGAAAGCTCAGATTTGGCGATGCCGATTGGCGAAAGTGATGGAAGAAAAACACACCACTCTTCGGGTGGCGCGAAGGAGATGAAGTCAGGGGCAGATCGCTCCATCATTGACTCCTAAGATAGGGGTTCGGGAGGAAGGGGGTGGGTGGGGTGGTGATGTAGATAGAATG
The DNA here is from genome assembly GCA_034096865.1 of Theodoxus fluviatilis. NCBI lineage: Eukaryota > Metazoa > Mollusca > Gastropoda > Cycloneritida > Neritidae > Theodoxus > Theodoxus fluviatilis. Next base: position 5,402 of record JAWQFJ010007014.1, on the reverse strand, counting down.
GGAAGGAGAGGGATTGGGGTATATGAAGGTCTTTAGGTGTGAGACACGGGGAATGGAAACCCGTTTCTAGGGGGTGAGGCGGTGGAGGAGGGTGACGGAGGGGGTGGGGGGGTGTAGGAGAGGGGGGGGGGGGGGGGTGTGGAGGAGAGAGGGCGGGTGGAATGAAGGTTGCTAGAAGTGAAAGCCGACAGTCCCCGGGGAGGGAGGTGAGCGGGAAAAGGGCAAGGGGGCAATACGCACCCCGACCCTCGAGCCGCATTTCGCACCCTAGCCCCTCTATCCCACCCGCCCCCACCCCCAACCTGGCCTACCCCCACCCCCTCCCTGCAGCTGGGGACGGCTGACGTGGCTGCTCAGGCTACACCATCCTCACACTCTGACATTTGAACGGCAAGGCGGGTGAAGACAACCTTGCCTATTGCGGCTACCTAAGTCTGCACACACGAGGGGTGGGGTGGGGGAGGTGGGGGTGGGGAGAGGAACGGAGGGGGGGGGGGGTATTCGGATGAAAGGTGAATGGCGGAGAAGGTAGGGAGGATACTGGAATGCATGGTGGGTGGCGGTCAGAGCAGCCAGAGAGAGGCGGGAACGAGAGAAAGGCTAGGAAGACAGGAAGGAAGACAGGAAGGAAGACACGGGCAGAAACGGTGGTGAATAAGCAAATCGAAGGATCTCAGCGAACACAAGATAGCCTGGAAAAGAGAGAGTACGCATTTGACAGTGTGTGTGTGTGTGTGTGTGTGTGTGTGTGTGTGTGTGTGTGTGTGTGTGTGTGTGTGTGTGTGTGTGAGAGAGAGAGAGAGAGAGAGAGAGAGGGAGCGAAAACGAACATATTTATTGAATAGGCCTCAGGCCCACTTCACGGGTAATACATCTACAGTGATGATCATACAGGAGGGAGGACAGTTATGTTGCAATGTCAGTAAAATACAACTTCATTAAGTTCGAAATACGCACTGGCATCGTACTCGCTGGGTCTCGTTTATTTCTGGGGTTTTGAGGACAACAAATTGGCCATGACACGGTATTGAGTGAATTCGGTGCTAGATCTTAAGTATCTTTAACGTCCTCGTGTACAGGACATTCAAGCACAAACTGTTCCTCGTTTGTTTTTTCTCTTCCCAGAAAGATGGTCATATATCAGGGATTTTCTGCATATCTGAATTTATTATGACGCAGTTCCGAAACCCCTATTCGAAACTTAGTCACTGCGTCTCTGAGTGCTCATTTATCAATCGCATGCATGCAACTTTCTCGCTCACCATCCGACTTAATTTGTCTGTAAAATAATATATACCTCTCGCTGGCATTTTGAGCTCAAAACTCATTTTTCAAAGTTGAAACTAAGTTTTCCCCTCAACATTCTGGTGAAATCTCGCTCATTCTGTACAAGCTGTGCATCCCAGGTATATTCAAAGCCATTTTCGAGCAAAATTGAGACCCGTTTTCACGAACTGAGTTTTAACTCGCACGCAGCAAAATCGCAGTAGAGGCTGACAAAGGTGATGAGGGTGGATTTTGTGCATTCTGAACTTTTGGCAAAAGTGAATCCTACATACACTTAAATTTCATAAACGAATGGTGGAAAGTTTTCTATTTAGGTTAAAAAAATACCTTAAATTGCACTTTATTGCACCTACCCATTCTAAAGTATTATACATTCTATTGCTCCGTTTTGCATTTTTTGTTGAATAATAACAACCATTTGTTGTCAAGATCAAATACTTTTCCATTTATTTATCATTATATGTTCAGAAATATATTATCTCTACCAACCTGTCCAAATTTGAGCTGACGCATGCATTAAGAAGCCGTTGCTAAGGAAAAACTGTGGATAAAGTTGTTAAATCTTTGACCCTTTATTTCTCAAAATAACCGTCAGCACACCATCTCTCTTTCAGTGAGCATAACTTGAAAAGTTTTTGGAGTAGAAGTTTGATTTCTAAATCAAATGAAAGATACACTTTTGCAGATTTTGTAAGTATCCCAAAATCTAATTTTTGCGAGTTAAGACTCAGTTTGTGAAATTGGGTCACAATTGTTGTTATTTTACGAACCCAGTTGTGCTTCTTGTCCACAATTCCTAGCATCATCTTTATAACTTGACAGGATACCCACGCAACTCCATTTTAAGAAGTGTTAACAGTATTTTACACTTCTCGTTGCTGCATTAACATATACACGACACCGGCCACAGTCGCCATACAACATTACACTGGGCATCATTGTTGACATTTCAAAACAGTTTCATGCCATATATCAGGGTACCTGTACTTAGCCAATAAGGTGACGGTCATCAAGTCCCCAGATTTCTGCAGAATACATCAAAATAGAAATGCACACACACACACACACACACACACACAGAGAGAGAGAGAGAGAGAGAGAGAGATGGAGAGAGAGAGAGAGAGAGAGAGAGAGAGAGAGAGAGAGAGAGAAACAGAGAGACAGAGAGAGAGAAACAGAGAGAGAGAGAAACAGAGAGAGAAAAACATAAACAGAGACATAGAGACATAGAGACATTGAGACATAAAGAGACAGACATATACAGAGACAGAGAGTGAAATTGAAGCAGACACGTAGAGCGTTACAAAGGAGATGGAGCGAAATCAAAAGCTCAGCGGAGTATTAGACGACAGAGAAGGCCGAGGAGGGAGGGCAGATGAGGGGAATGAAAAAATCATTGAGTCCCATTACTCTCATTGCTCAATTTAGCAAGCAATCTGTTGTGCCCACTCAGGGTAAAACCGGTTCCATTCGACAAAGGCACACAGATGAGGCGGATTTCAGATTGAAGAACACAACCGGAAGACTAGGACGGGATTGATAGGTGCATGAGTGTGTGCGCACTCACAAACACACGCACGCATGCGTGCGCTGATGTGCGATAATGACTGATTATTACAGTTTTAATGAGCGTATTTTGAAGGAGAGACACTCGGGGACAGAACTATTTAGTATGGGAGGAGGAGGGGGAGAAAGGAGGAGGGAAGCGCGCGCGCTCGTGCGTTTGTGTGTGTGTGTGTGTGTGGGGGGGGGGGGGGGGGGGGTGCGCGTGCATATGAGAGAGAGAGAGAGAGAGATATCAACGCTACACAATTATTGTCAAATTTTCCAAAAACAAAGTTGTCAAGAACGCGGACGCGTGTGTGCGTGCGTGAGTATGAGAGAGAGAGAGAGAGAGAGAGAGAGAGAGAGAGAGAGAGAGAGAGAGAGAGAGAGAGAGAGAGAGAGAGAGAGAGAGAGAGAGAGAGAGAGAGAGAGAGAGAGAGAGAATCTAAGAACAGAGAACAGAAACAAAGAAGGGAAGAGAACAGCCTATAAATGGAGGCAAATACAAACAGACGTGGACAGCTCTGAGGGGACGCAGCGCGGCCAATTCTGTGACAATGAAGACAGACGCCATCTTGTCACCGAGAACCACTGAGCGCGGCCCAGACCCTTGCAGACGGAAAGGGAAAAAGCATAAGTCTGCCCGTGTCGGAAGTCTTGCCCGAATTCAGGCTGACACACAATGGCAGCGGACCACGTGCCGGGGTTAGCTCAGAATCCGGGCAGACGAACTGGAGAAACGTGCAAAAAGCCAATAGCTCTCCTCAAGAAGCTATTCTGTTTCCATTTCATTGACAACAATCCAGCGTTGGATAGTCATAGAGGATTTAGGCACGAGTTTCCAGTTTGATTCATGAACTATCTCCTTCTCGCCCGGGAGTACAATCTGGTACCGGTTAAGTCAGCGATGAACTACAGCAGCGTGAATGGTCCTTTGATACGGGCGTGAGACAGCACCGAGGTGGACCACACGATGTCCTGCAATGCAAAACTTTACAACATACCACAATACAACACGGCACAATTCAACACAATGCAACGCCACGCAACACAATAGAATACAAAACAGTACAATGCAGTATGGTACAACAAGATTGCAAAACAATGTTAAACAACATTCGTTAAAAAATTCTAATTCCCATTTTTATTTGCGAAGAATTTGTTTCGTCCAATGCGAAAAAGCCCGCTTTAAGGACAGATGAATCATAAGATACCGAGAAGGCGAAGGCAAGGACACCAGTAGGTCTGAGTCTCCAAGAAGTCTTTGGTTTTTTAAGGCGGTTCCCGCCATCCTGCTCACACATTGCCATTACGCCGAGTGCTTTAGCACATACCTCACTTGCCTGCCATTCTCAGGAGAAAAAAAAAGTTGTCTAAAAACACCCAAGACCCTTATTCCACTACAGTAACGTGCAGTTACGTGAATCGGCTTGAAACATACACATACACACACGCTCACGCACACACACGCACGCACGCACGCACGCGCGCGCACACGCACACACACACACAGAGACAACTGATACAGATTGCACCCTTCAAAGAGTGCGGTGAAATATTTCTTTCCGTCCCAGGATGTTGATGAAAACAAACGTTTTCGACTCCTGGAACAAGGGCTGCTGCAAACAAAATTTTAATGCACAGATTGCACATCTCCATTACGCTGTTAGGAGTCATGCAAGATAGCACACTCATCTCAATTATCCCACTGAAATTTTTTTACAGGCATTGCACAGGTTGCATGCACAGCCAAATTACATCACTGAGAGGCCTTTTAGGGTGCGTTTCCTTAACTGACACTCGCTACTTTTTCCCCCTTGCCTTACAAAGAGTACCAGAGACATATTTCTTTCGTTCCAGTAGTTTCACCAGTTACAACCGACGCCTACTGACTCATTGCGTAATCTCTGCGCATGCGTGATGAAACCGGAAGGGAGGAGGGCATAAGCATTTAGGTTCGCACCGCGGCAGAGGCGGAGAGTGTTCATCAAGGAATAAATCCCCGTGTTCGATACCCGCTTCAACTTTCTACTGTCTCGGTGTCAAAATGTCTGACCAGATGGAAGACGACAGTACAGTAAATGTTCCTCGTTTTTGCTGCACCCTGGGCATAAAATACACTACAAGTTACGTGTGTGACACTTTTCAAATACACAAAGCAAGACACACACGTACCTTTGGTCGTGCGAGGTGGAGAAAAGTGACGCACTGTCAGGTGTGTGCAATCTTCTTTCTGTTCCTTTCTTTACCGCCCTCTTCCAAGACACATAACAAAGGCAATTTGCCCTAAAGCAAGCGTTTCTTGTTTTATTTTGCGTATCTGATAGGCACACATGTCATTTATTGTACTTACTTTTATGGAATCAAAATGTTCAGCTATCGCCTTTTGTAATCCCATGACACAAGACAAAAACAGGATTCCAAAGACTGTCGTGAAAAACTTAAACGTGGCAGCTAGTTCGATATTCCAGCCTGAAAAGTAAAAAGTGCTCATCTTTCTGTGTGATCCGAAAGGCACAGATTCTCCTTGGGTTGAATTGATGATTTGAATCTCCAAAGGCATCGGAACT
>JAWQFJ010007011.1:20000-25384 GCA_034096865.1 Theodoxus fluviatilis | reverse complement strand
TTGCGAAGAGCAAATGGGAGTTACAAGGAGAAGGTTGATTGTGGCAAGTTTGAGTGAATGAATGAATGAATGAATGAATGAATGAATGAATGAATGAATGAATGAATGAATGAATGAACGAATGAATGAACGAACGAATGAATGAACGAACAAACGAATGAATGCATAAATGAATGGAAGGATGGATAGATGAACAGAACACCGAATGTGTGAATGAATAAAGGAAGCGTTGAATCAAAGAATAAATGGATATTCAGATGAATGGTTGAATGAATATGAATGAATGAATGTACCAAAGAAGATACGAATGAAGGTAAGAAGAAATACGTGAATTTATTAAGTTAATATGTAGCCAGTGAGCCAAGATGAGGTAACTTCAATAGTAAAAACACATCAACGTAACCTCCAAAGTTACTGAGACTACTGGTCCGAGGAATAACGCTCATGAAAGAATGTTGCATGATAACATGTGAATATTTATTCTGCTTGCTGACACATTTCCCTATGTGATGTCAGAGCCAAAAAAATATACCTCGATCTCTATCTCAAACTGAAAGAAAAATAAACAGACAAGACAAACAAACTAAATTAAATGAGCAAAAGACGTTGAGATCAAGAAGAGAAATTGTGAAACTAATCCTACGAGCTCATCTATGGACAGTCAGCAAACTACCAACCACAACCACAACCTCCCACTTCCCATCCCCCATTCCCCAATTCCTAAATTTAATAAAATGAAATATTCTCTCTGTGTGAGTCACGTGGTCCAAATGTTACACCATTAACGACTAGCCTACATAAGAAATTGGCTTGTTTTGTTTTAAAATCCCCCCCCCCCAACATTTTAATTACTTTTATTCACACGAACAATACTTAGTCATGGACTATTAAGCAACCCTCCCCTTGATCAGGGACTTTCAACATGTGATCAAGGAGGTGGCTTGTCACTCCCAAGAAACAGAGGAACATCACGACAATATCTTCCCGAGGACCACTTTGCGGTCATCCCAGTCACTGACTAGTTTTTGGTCAGGGGAGCTCTAAAGATCGTGACAGAGGTGTTTTTCTGATGGTGCAAGGACTGGCGTATATGATCAATGATGTAGGATCTCTCAACACAGCTCAGGTGGCTCTTGTCTGACTTTGCAACGTGGTGGTGGTAGTGGTGGTGGGGGTGGTGGTGATGGTACTGGTGGTTTTAGTGATGATGGTGGTAGTGGTGGTGATGGTGGCTCTAGTGTTTCTAGTGATGGTGGTGGTAGTGGTGGTGATAGTGGTGATGTTGATGGTGTTGATGACAATGGTGATGGTGATGGTGGTGGTGGTGGTGGCGGTGGTGTGGTGGTGGTGGTAGTAGTAGTAGTGGTGGTGGTGGTGGTTGTAGTGAAATGGTGATGGTGGTGGTGGTGTGGGTTGTGGTGGTGGTTGTGGTGCTGCTGCTGGTGGTAATGGTGGTAGTTGTAGTGATAGTGGTGGTGGTGGTGGTGGTGGTGGTGTGGTGTGGTGGTTGTGGTGGTGGTGGCGGTGGTGATGGTGACTGTGGTGGTTATGGTGGTGATGGTGGTGGTGGTGGTGGTGGTGGTTGGTGGTGGTGGTGGTGGTAGTGGTGGTGGTGGTGGTGGTGATGATGATGGTGGTGGTGATGATGATGGTAGTGTTGTGGTGGGTGGTGGTGGCATGGTGGTGGGTGGTGGTGGTAATGGTGTGGTGATGGTAATGGTGCTGTGGTGGTGGTGGCTGTGGTGGTTATGGTGGTGATGGTGGTGGTGATGATGATGGTGGTGGTGATGGTAGTGTAGTGGTTGGTGGTAGTGGTTATGGTGGTGGGTGGTGGCGGTGGTGGGTGGTGGTGGTGGTGGTGGTGGTGGTGGTGGTGGTGGTGGTGATGATGGTGGTGGTGGGGGTGGTGGTGACGATGGTGGTGGTGGTGGTGGTGATAGTGGTGGTGGGGGTGATGGTGGGTGTGATGGTGATGGCGGTGGTGCGTGGTGGTGGTGGTCGTCTTTTGGTTGTAAGAATGTCCGAGTCGGTGTCCTTCCAGTGGACTCAGGAATGGCTTAGCAGTCCTATTCTGGGACGGCCGAGTCCAAGGCAGACAGGGCACTGGAACACCGACGTTGCTGGAGGCCTGGGGTAGTCCTGCGCTCACGCTCTCTGGCTGCAGCTTGCTAGCTTTGCCACTCGGTCTCCAAGTTTGCTGACGCTCTGCAAATCAAAGCTCGCCAGAGGGGACGATCAGGTGCTGCCTGCTGGAGTTTGTTGGAGCTTGAATTGCCTCATTTTATGTTCTCTTTGTTTGCCACTCCTGGGTTGGACTACACAGCCACAGCAATCTGCAACCAGACAAGAGCCTCAGGACCAGGAGTCATGTCGGTCACGAGTGACGGAGGTCTACAGCGAGACTACAGGGCTTGCCAGTGTAGTTGCTGTAAAGACCCATCTTATCAACCGAAGTATTGTTACTGGTGAACCGGTCGAGTCTGTGGAGTGTTGAAGTAGCAATGCACACCCATTCCCAAGATCAGTATGCTTTGCTGTACTTAATTTCTGGGACATCAACTGACCAATTTTTCAACTCTACCGAGTCTGCGTAAATCAAGGGCCGAGGTGCCACGGCTGCAGATTTGGGCCCATATAGGCGAGGTTTACGGTGCTGGAAAATGTTTATTAAAATATCATCAGCTATTGTTTAGAAAGCAACTTACATTATCTGATCGCTCCTCTTAATGGTCAGGATCACTTGAGCAATTCTGAGATTTTACGCGATTCAGAAACTTGGACTTTCTCTACCAACATTTTGTTAGCTTTAGGTTTTAAGTCTACTGATAACTACAGGAAAACATGCATACTTTGGGGGGGTTACAAATTGCACTTGACAGCGCCATACCCAACCTCGTCATTTTCCTGATTCCGCCCTACTTGCAAATGAACCCTGTGTAGCGTGTGGTGTCAACAGAAGACTGTCATCAAAACCTGCAGTGCACTTTCACTGGTCATTGAGGGAATTCCTTTGCGGGAGAAGCCAATGAAATTGTCCGTTCTCTATAAGCTTTGATTGCTAAACCACGTATTGTTGGTGCACTAAAAAAGTAATCTTCGAAACACTACCTGTTTTCAGAACAAACAGTGTGTATTGAACACAAAGCATCGGTCACTGCACATATTTTAATGATTTTGATACAAATTCGAAGGGATTTTCCGGTAATTTGTGATGACATGAAAACTGCCCAGGATATCGGACCAATACAGTTTGGGAGAGGCAGTCATTTACTCGGTGAGGTTTTTTGTTAATTTGGTGGGGTTTTTTTTTGACAAACTGTTTAATTTTCCCCCACAGCCCCGTTATTTCCTCCCGTCCCAAGTCCACTGACGAGCACTGAAACAACAGACGAAATGCGTTTGTGAATGGTTGCTGATGGTTTGCATAGGGTCTGGGGACTGCCCTAGAGGAAGATTTACGAACAATTAAAAAAATTAATCATGCCATGCAGCCCAAACGTACCTTGGGCCAAGGGAAGTAACTCCTCGAGTCGTGCTTGCCACAGATACCGCTCGCACTTCTGTGTACGTGCAAGTTTTCTGCACTCGGAAAAAAACGTGCATGTCATCACACACACGCAACAGTGTGCATCTTTGAACAAAATATGCATGTCATAAAATGTGAAAACAGTGAAGTTTGGATAATTTTAAATTAAAATGTCATTCTAACTTTGCTTATCGCATATTTCCTGCTGCAAATGAGTACTGTAATATAGTTCATCGTGAACAAAGTGATAATATTCACTAATCACTGATAGCATTCTTCTGCTAAGAACAGAACATCAAGATGACCATAATGGCATCCATGAGACATAAAAAGACAGTCACACTATTCCTGGAGTGCGGGTTATGATGATGATTTTGCTGAGGTGTGATGTAGTGTAAACACGTTACACTTTTCTTTCACATTGCTCTAACCATGAGGTTGGTCGAATACTAAAGAATACTGCAAATATTATCCAGAATGCGGATTGTTTTCGAGAAGACATATTTGTATCCTTTATTATTGTATTTCTATTTTAGTTCGTATACGTTTGTCTGTGTAAATATATATCCATTGCTCTTCTGATATGGTGTTCAGGACATCAGAAAAAGTGTTCATCCAACACCAGAAAATTGGTGTCTTTCTCAGAGTTAATCGTAATCACGTTCATAATGACAAGACATTCATATATTGTGACCTGCAGAAACAATAATCTGTTTTGTTTTGCCACTGAATGTAGGCTTTCAGTGGTGGTTTAATATCACCGTACTTAGCAATGCAATGAGGGTCGTTATTTCGTCTCCATCGAATATTTTGACGATGGAAGTTATTTCAAAACATAAAAAACCGACAATTTATTCAAATCTTTAAACCAGAAAACGCGGGGAAGGGCAAAATGGAAATGATTCACGAAAAGATGCTTGTAAAAATGTAAGTCTTAGTTTCGAGGGTCGGCGCTACATGTTTCAGATTAGAGAGTAAATTTATCGCAAGTGTTAATAATACAAAAAAAAGATTAATTACATCTGTTGTTGTTGTCGTCGTCTTCGTTGTCATTGTTGTTGTTGCAGTAATTGACACGATCGCAGGCAAAAAATAATGTACACATGATTTTCTTTGATGAGAATAACAATTTTAGTCATCACAATTTATCTCTGTCGATTTGGTCCAAGTAAACTGGAGTTCTGTTTTCTCTGCCAATTCATTAATCATCTCCAGAATTCAATTTTGCTCAGGGCGAAAGGTTTTCGTGTGTGTGGGTAGGACGTGGTTTTTGTTGGTTTTGATTTTCCTGTGAGACAAATACACGAACGCAAGGAGAGGACACGACCCTTACATTCAAACAAAGACGAATGGTCAAGGAGAGGACACGACTCTTACATTCAAACAAAGACGAATGGTCAAGGAGAGGACACGACCCTTACATTCAAACAAAGACGAATGGTCAAGGAGAGGACACGACCCTTACATTCAAACAAAGACGAATGGTCAAAGACTTATGAGATGAGTCGCTGTAAAGCTCGTGTGCTCTTTTGGCATGCAAGTATGCACTTGTTTCTTATCTGCAAAGAAATTGACTGTCATTCTGCACCTTCATTCTGTACCCATGTACTTTCCCCTACATCACCATCATTATCTGTTCACAATATCCCTACATCACCACTGTCCCCTGAGACTTTCCCCTACATCACCACTGTCCCCTGAGACTTTCCCCTACATCACCACTGTCCCCTGAAACTTTCCCCTACATCACCTCAATCCCCTGTTAATTATCCCTACATAACCACCATCCCCTGTTAAATATCCCTACATCACCACAATCCCCTGTTAATTATCCCTACATCACCACAATCCCCTGTTA
>JAWQFJ010007011.1:0-15000 GCA_034096865.1 Theodoxus fluviatilis | reverse complement strand
ACAAAGCAAGAAATAAGCCATCAGTGATTAGAATTGTACAGTAGACAGTACAAAGCAAGAAATAAGCCATCAGTGATTAGAATTGTACAATAGACAGTACAAAGCAAGATATATGCCATCAGTGATTAGAATTGTACAGTAGACAGTACAAAGCAAGATATAAGCCATCAGTGATTAGAATTGTACAGTAGGCAGTACAAAGCAAGATATATGCCATTAGTGATTAGAATTGTACAGTAGGCAGTACAAAGCAAGATATAAGCCATCAGTGATTAGAATTGTACAGTAGACAGTACAAAGCAAGATATAAGCCATCAGTGATTAGAATTGTACAGTAGGCAGTTCAAAGCAAGATATAAGCCATCAGTGATTAGACTTGCACAACAGACAGAACAGAGCAAGACATAACGCATCAATGAATACGCTTGCAGTAATCCACTACAAACCAAGACGTAAACCATCAATGAATAGACTTGCACAACAGACAGTACAAAGCTAGACATATCATGATGAATAAGCTTGAAGCGATCCAGAGGTGTCCGGGAAGTCCATACTTTACTTGCTCTTACTGTAACCAGCTCTGGTGACTTTGTAATTAATGGTCTCACATAACCTACAAGAGCTGGTAGGCCGTAAAGCCTCATTCATCCATCAACATCATTATCGACGTCGACGTCACCGTCATCGTCTCGTTGGCGTCTCTTCTACCACCAAGCAGGCTGTGGGCTGAAAACGTGGTCTGCCTACCTGCACGCCCCCCACCACGAAACTGCTCTCCACCGACACTCGCACAAAGCAGGCCAGCAACGCCCTCGTGTCAAATCTTGCAAGCTGTCAAGTCCCTCCCTCTAGACAGGGTGCCAGGCTCCACCCGATTGTTCCACAGCCACGGCCCAAGTGGGCTACCGTCGGGTAGCTATGTGGCTACATCCGGGTGGGTGGGACGTCGAGGGAGGGCAAGGCGAAAGCATGGCGCTCCTGGAAGGAGCAGACGAAGAAGAGAGAAAAGGGAAAAGGGAAGAAGGAAGAAGGAAAGGAGGAGGAGGAGGACAGGTATTACATGGTGTACAGTCCATGTGTGGAACCACGTGGATGAGAGTACAAGCCTCGAATGATTTTTTATTGTGAAAGTTAACTAGTAGAACCCTCCAAGAAAAAAATACCTTCATCTACTGGCACACGACTAACTATCGCCTTGCGAGATAGAATACCACAACCGAAAATTGTTTTTCGTGGCATGATAGTGTTGGGCGATCTACCGCTCCTTGATGACAGCCCCCATTCCAGTGAAACGCACTGTTGCTAAAATGCAATCATTTCTATAGGGCAGCTCTAACCTGAATGCCCCATGCCTCATCCTTTCACCCATTCCGCCGTTTCCTTGCTTGACCCTAGCTTTACTGAACCTGCGCAGGCCGGCTCTGGATCGTGTGAAAATTCCCTAAATCAAAATTACATGAAGGCGTTTGTCTCCAAATGTCCTTACCCGAATAGCACATGTTTTTAGTGCTAACGCTGTCGTGAACTGTTTTGAAAACTGAATGCACCTATAAGCAGAACGGCCTTTCTCAAAACATTGGTCGAGGAAAGCACCACGATCGTCCAGAACTAAAATCTTTAAGTTGTATCATGAACCAAGACACACGAGAATACGTATTTTGTTGCTCTCTCCATTCAGGGGAGCCATACGCTCGTAATGTAACGAAGACTAACATGCTATTATCAAGCTGTACGGTGATTCTAAATATTCCTGCTCGAAATGAAACAAAACGGATATGCCATGTCGACAGATCCTTTGTCGTAGAATAAATATAATACACCACAAAATCCAAATCCAGAACATTGAAGAACGAACATCTCATGGCAGAAAGGAGCCTTACGGAGAAGAGAAAAAGACAGGTCAAACTAAAAAGTAGTTCTGCACAGAAACCATTCCCTGTGGGGTCGGGTGAAGAATAGACCCGCCACGTCTCTCTATGCGATTCGTGAAAGGCGAATATCTAGGGCGACATAGACTTGACTTGCTCTTACTCTCACCTGCTCCAGATCTACTGAAATAAACGGCCTCACATAGTCCATAAAGGCTGGGAGGCAGTGCAATTTCATTCATCAGCAGCATGCACAGAAACCGATATTCACCAGCAGAGACAGCCCTGTACAGAAGTGACATCCCCAGGCAGAAGAGAGCCCCAAACAGAAACTGTCATCTCATAGCAGAGAGCAGCTCTAAAACAGAAACTCGCACCCTACAGGCGAAAACAGGTCTACACAGAGGGGGAAAGCGACATCCTCCAGCAGAAAACATCTCTGCACAGAGGCAGGCCGCGGAGGCCTGCGCCTTTTGCGGGTGTTTCGCGGTTTGCCAAACACTCGAGGTGGGCGAGGAGGCGCGGGTCGCCAGTGATACGTCTCTAGTCTGCCTGGAGTGGCACGGCCCTTTCTCCCCATGCCGGCCTCGCACCCGCGCGCGGAAAGGGAGGGCGCAGAGAAGAGGCTGTTGAGGCTTGTTGACCGCCCTGGAGGCAAGACGAGGAGCACAGCGCAACACAGCCAGCAGCCACAGAAAAAGGCAGGGAGGGACGCCCTCTCCCTGCACGTGGGTGGTCGCCCCTGCTGCCTCCATTGTGACGTCATGACTTGCTGTGACGTAGAGCAGCTACGGTGACGTTGCGTAAGCAGAGCAGGAGAGCAGTGTTGAGACGTGGGGGAGAGACTTTTGAAAAAAAGGTCGCCTGGCCTGTCCATCATCGAGACAGACAGTTGGTTGCCCCATCACCACGCACTGTAGTAACTACATCAAGATGTATATGTTTTTGAGCGGAGTCTTCTCCTACAGTTGCAGACAAGAGAGGAAGGGCGGGTAGAGAGGCAAGCCCGCAAGCGGACTTATGACACAATACCATAGACATGCATGTGTGTACCCACCCGCATTCGTACACACCCACATGAAGGGTGGGCCTCAACTTTCCATAAAGACGCCAGTTGCGCCGAAACTCAACGTCACGTGAACAAAACCTAGCTGTGGCAACGAGGGAGGGACTCGACTGTGTCCCTATCAACATGCGCTGCAGTGGGTTTCACACACTTTTGGTTGCCAGCACACACATTCGGAAGAATACATGTAGGTGCGCGCAGACACAAACGTGCGCGCGCCCACACACACGCACACACACACACACACACACACACACATTTACAAAGCTCACAACAACACAACAGAAACGCTAGCTGCTCGAGACTGCTGAAGGTGAAGATCATCCGTGGATCTTCCATTCAAGAGCACTTGCACACATTTATGTTTTGCCCCAAAACCCAACTTTTCGAACAGCAGCAGCCTCCATTGCTTGTACTTACTTTCAAACGACCTTGCTGTCTCCACTCCATTACAAAAACCCCCAGCGACCCCTTTGGTTCCCTTCTGGCCCCTCTCTCTCCCCTTTCTCCTTCACCCTGCTTCTATAGCCCACCCCTATCCCGCCGTCCACTCCACTCCATTCCGGCTCCCACACTTTCGCCCTGCTGTTGCGGTGGTCGTGTCTCACTGCGCCAAGCTGTTAAACAAACAACATCCAAAATGGCGGCTCTGGGCGCGCTCTCTGGCGGCGGGGCAGGGTGGGGGAAGCCGCTCCGTCTTGCTCCAGGTTTTTGTGACCGCCATTTGTCTGGGAGTGGCACAGCCACATGATAAATCCCTCAACCAGACGCGTCGACTCTCGCATATCACGCCATCTTAATTGTCTGCCAGACATCGCGCCGATAGAGATCTGGAGGGAGGCGGGAGGGAGAGGCTCAGCGCTCCCGCCGCTGTCTCGAATCCCAATGAGGAGTTGCGATTTCACCGAATAAACCGCCACCAATTTCTACCTGGGAAAACGATTTGGCTCCTGCCTCTCAGAGACAGCTGATACAGTTCCTTTAAAGGCGCTCAAGGTGGTAGCTACTACACTGAACAATTGATGTGATTTTTTTTTCAGTTGCACTTTTTTTTTGGTTTGCCGTAATGGCTGTGGGCGGTAGAGTTATCCCTCTCAGTGAAGGGTATTTACTGTCCAGATTAATTTTTGTCAACAAAACCGATCGTAAATGCAGGTCCCTTTTTGATATCTTCATCGACCAATTCTGCGACGTATAATGGTATAATTGTCCAGCAAACTTCTTTCACTGTTTAACTTTTTATTATTTTTATAAAACTAGTTGCCAGCAATAATTTCTTCGAGGCAAAATGCACACATTTCTCGTTTTCGCTGCTGCAATTGACAATCGTTTTTGCCACGTTCCTGACAGCAATCTTTTTTCAATAGTAGAATTGCAAGATGAATGAATGAATAAGTATATAAAGGAAGGGAGGGAGGAAGGAAAGAAGTTTACGACCTATCAGCCTTTGTAGGCTAAGTAAGGTCACGAAAATCACTGGAACAGATCAGCTTAAGAGCAAGTCAAGTCATGATTTCATTAGTTTCGCCTCTGAAGGCCTGTTTGAATTGAGCAACGCTCACACCTACTTGCCATGGGTGGAGTCTTATCCAGCCAATCACGACGCAGAACTAGACTGAAGCTGCTCCTGATTGGTCAGATAAGACTGCTACTTCGGCGAAGTAAGCGTGAGCGTTGCTCAATTCAAACAGGAAGTTTCGAATCGCGCACTGAGACGCAGCGGTTCTCTGCTATTCAACCCACAGGAGGAGCAAGGCAAATGCGGTTTTCATTCTTTACCACTTGAATTTCATAATGCGTAAATGATAGAGCGCGATCTATGACTGAGCATCGAAACACAGTTGCCATTGCTACATTGCTGAGTTGGCGTGGACCGTAAGACCGATCGCCACATTGCATTGGGTCTTTTTAGTCAATCAGGTGTGATTGGTTTGCTTCAAGCCTACGCATCTTCGTGTGAAACGGGTCTTCTTAGGCAAGAGACCTTGTTATTGCGCTTTCCCATGTTAACTCTTGTTGTTACTTACGCTTGGAATAGTGTGTTCTGTGGTCACTATTTAATAGTCTTTCGTCTAGTGTGCACCTACGATCGCCAGAAAGACGTTTACAGAGTTCTAAATGGTAAATTTAAATTTACAGAAATATGGGGGGGGGGGGGGGGGGGGGGGGGGGGATATGTTGCATTACATTGACATATCGTTGACAAATGCACAGGGCCTCGGTCTCTCAAACCCCCCACTACCCACCCCCTCCAAAGAAAAGTTACACGTTTATAATTTATCCGAAAAAGGCGTTTCTTTTCAACAAACATCTACTGAAATATCAGTAAAATGTCGTGTATTGTGTATTCGTCCGGCTGTTGAGTAGGACAGCAACCGCTTCCGGTTGCACATTACACAAATGAGCTTGTTAATTTTGTCTTTTGTCGATTTATTTCTGGCTTAACTTCCAAAATGTTGATAGTGAAACTTGTATTATTGCATGATTCAGAACCATTTAATCGCGCAATGATTCTCTCTGTCCATTAAATTTTTCATCCGTTGATGCGGCTGGAAAAGGGAAGCACCTTTAAACTAAGCGGAGACGCCACCACGGACAGAGGAGTCGCAAAGGGAGGGAACTCGCTGAATGATTTCCGGCACGTGTTGCTCCTACCTAGCTGTGATGTCCGCCCCATCTCTATCTGTCTTACTCGCGCTAATTAGAAAGCCCGTTGTGCAAACAATGCCTGTCTCGATGGAGACGAATTCCAGCAGCAATCCATGCGAAAATCTAGGTTCTGGAACTTCACCTTTGCGATAGAATTCTACTTCAATTAATTGTTTTCCCCGACTGCAAGAGGAGTTTTTCTTCCGCCTTCTATAACAAGGGCACGTTCTTGACTACGTCAGTAGGACTTGCAGGTAGGTTATTGCTGCTGTTCAGAATTTAGAAAATGAGGGGAATATTCACTCATTTCAATCCTTGTAGGGCGAATCTTCCTGCGGGGTTTGTAGAATGCCAATGACGTGAGAATCAGCGTCGAGGCTTTCTAATATACAAACAAATGCCAGTGATTGGAATAGAGAATGGCCTTCTACATCACACAAGACTGATTGGTTATAAAGCTTTGTTCAACCATTCATCCACCTCTCCAGCCTTCCTTTCATCCCCCCCCCCTTCATCTGTCTACATCTTTTCTCTCTTTCCTTGTGGATAACAATGTGCATGGCTTAATAATATTTTCTCCGTTTATTTCTATCATCTTACCTTCTTATATTCCAATCCTGTTGAAATTAGTGTTACTGTTTTCTTATAGATCAATGACTATAATGTAAAGGTGTGAAGGATGTCCTTTTTCCTCTCTCGTGACGTGATTTGTGTTGCATGATGCATCAAGTAGCTCTCTTCACCTATATGTCGTCATTTCATCGATATTTTCTTCCTCGCCTGCAGTTTTCAGCTTTGGAATCACATCTGTCTTTCTTATCACTTGTCTTCAAATCTACGGAGACCTCCATGTCGTACTTTTGCCTTCTTCTGCACGACATGTAAAGACAAGATACATCTAAATATTTAAATAATCACATTTTCACTGCTTTGTGTAGCGTACATCGCAACAACAAATAAGCACCTTACTCAACGCAGTAGCAACGGTTGTTCTGACGTCATGAATGAGATGGAGTAATTTATCGCGACCGTGCCAACGCCCCTGTTTCAGTGTAAAGCATCTTGTCTTTCTCAAAGGAACTCATCCCCCTGTGGGTTGGGGGTAAGAACTGACCCACCGGGTCTCCCTACGCGATTCGTAAGAGGCGAGTAACTAGGGGCACCGTCCTATAGATTGCTCTTATTATACCCAGCACTGAAGGCCTTTGTAGTCATTGACCTTTCATAGCCTACATAGGCTGATAATGCCGTAAAACCCCACCTATTCGTTCAACTAAATTCGTGTCTACCATTCTGTGTGGTTGGTTTCAGCTTGGACGCTATCGTCGAGGGGACCGTCCAACCAGCGGATATGAATGTAGGAGAACATGACAGTGGTTGAATGAACGTTTCCCGCTAAACCTTCGTGGGATGCATGTGACGTGCTCGTGGCAATGTGACTACTCAATTAGACATGATAAAGATGATACACCCCTCCATATAATCATCCCCGCCTCTAACCATCTTTGCGAACAGTAACAACCAAAAGAAGAATCAAAATTAGAATTACGATTGAAATGTTCATTCAGTCTTTAAAAAAGAGAGGTGAAACCAATAGTTGGTGACATAAGATTTTTTTAAAGGCTGGAGAGATGTGTTTGCTGCAAGACGTAGGTTACCTATACAGTTTCAAGTAATCTGAATAATAGCGATGTATTTGCTCACGATGGACGTTTAACCTAACAATGTACCACAAGCAGTGTTCCCTCGATGCGAAGTGTGCCATCAGATCAATTCTAGCGTCCGAGAGAAGAGCTGTTCTTGCTTGCTGGATCTGCACGCCCATACTGCCATAAAGAAATCCTGCAAACCCCACTCGTTGTTCATCCCTGAACCTCTCGCCATGTTTAGGTAAATACGACACCAGTGTCACATTACTACAACTTCGGAGACTGCGCATATGATCTAAGGATGTTGTTTTCTCCTATTTTGATCTGTCATGATTGTATATTCCATGTAACTTCTGGGCGACGAAATCCCTTTTCATTCATTACTTTTCGTATATGATGCACACAAAATATACTTTTGGGGGAGTCCGATCATTGCCACCATTTGGACGCAAAGCCAGATTCAAACGTGCTTCATTTGTACAAAATACAGTCCGAGCTATTTAGATTGTCTTTCACGCTCAACAGCGAAAATAAAATCGACTTCACTGATCGCACTGACTCATGAGAAGTCGCACTTCTCAGCCCTCAACACGATGTGAAAACTTCTGTACCCTATTTACGTAACATTTGTACCTCGTGTAACAAACTGACCAGACTATGCGGGCACTGAAAATGTTGTATAAGATCTTTTCACTGTTGCAATAATGCTCGATCTCTCTCACAGCTGGTGTGACACGCACCTAGTACCTGTAATTGCTGAAGGCGAGACGTAGATCTGAAAACAGGAAACGCGACGACTTGAGCAGAGACTGTAGCAGAAGGAAAGAACCATTGTTCATATCGGTAAGGTGCTCTCGTCGAAGCATCATTGGACATCTGGATATTACTGAATCTAACAGACCGTTTATTTTCTCTGCAGTTCAATGCATATACAATTCCCTATATCGTTGAAGGATACCTTTTTCTGAAGAAGAGAGGCAACATAGGCACTATTTTAATGTATTCTTGGTATGATAACGAACGACGTTCATCAGCTTTACCGAAAGGTATGATTATCCAAATGCTGCAGATGCTTGGAAAGAGCATAACAACCTTCCCTATTTGTTTTTCTTGTGCTCAATTTCGCTGTGTTACAGGTCTTGATGGGACGTGATCCTCAAATTTAGCGAGCGATCTTGCGTTTAATCGCACATTTCTCACAAGACTCGACAGAAAGAAATTCATAATGGTCTATGAGTGACGAAGAAATATATTCGTGCGACGCAGCGAGATTCGAGGTGAAGCTTGAGAGGAGACAAGACAACAACCGTGATATTAGAATCGCTCTATGCCTCGCTTTTATTTCTGTACAAGTAGCCTGTCAACAAAGAGAAAAAAGACGCGTAACGACAATGTGAATGCTCAAAAGTATGGGCGAAAAGGGCAAAGCAAGGTGAGACTACGGAACATGATGTCGGGTAAAGAGGTTACGACGAGGAAGAGAAACGAGACAGGATGGGGGGGAGGGGACAAGATTGGCTAGAGTAGAGGATAGGTGTAGTAGGGTACGGTCGGTGAGGGTCTGTGTTGATAGTAAACGTTGGGGTAGTGGGAGGTGGGTAAGAGAGGAGTGAGAGAGAACATGCATAAGGGGAGAGGAGAGCAGATGAGACGAGGACGGGTGTGAAGGTAAACACAGATAGCAGCTCAGGTTGGCCGCTCAGGCGAGACGCTATACACACCACTCACTCTTTCAACTCACACCGCTCTTCTTCTCTCTCTCCTCTCACTCTCCTTCTCTCAGTCGCGCGCCGTCGCCAGTCGAGTGCCAGGCTGTTCCTGCCTTTTTCTTACCTCCACACCGTGAAGAGCGCTTCAAGGGACTCTACCGCGCTTCTCGCTCGTCCTCGACGGAAACCGGCATCTTCGCCCGCCTGCTACCTGGCTACTTCCTGCAACTAATAGCGGCTGTCCCCCTTTCCCGACCAACCCCACCCCACCCCTTTCCCATCTCCCTCCTCCTCCTTGCCCCCCTCCTCAATCCTCCTTCCCCTCCCGTAATTCGTCTCCAGTCAGGCTGCTGGGTGGGGGTGCATCCTGGGGCAGGGGAAGGCGAGCACAACGTAGTGAGGCCGGACACCCGCCAGACACACGGGTTATTACTGTTTTTTCCTTCATCACGCCTAGCTCCCTGTGTTGGCGTTACGTCGACTCTGGTTGCCGGCTGCGTCATCTGGACAGCTCAGGTATAGCCAGACGCGCCACGTGTTGCGTGCAGTGCTGTTCGCCAGGACTACGAGCTGCCGAGGCCAAGTTCCCTGCAGAAATGTGGACACCGCGGTGAACCTTGCAGTCATCCCTCTGAGACTGCGACGCCAGTGGACAGATTTCCACAGATGACTCCGCGGCTCTGCATATAGATGACCTGCTGGCCAAGACTGTTTCAGTGATTGTTCTTGATGATCCAAACATGACCACTGGGCAGGCGCTGGATTGTGCAAGTGCCCGAGTCTCCTCAAACGTCTACACATTTGTTTCGTGGCTGCAGTGTCCGCTCGAAGAAGATCGAAAGTCTTGCGAGATGCTCGTGGTGCCAGAACTGTTCGTGGCAATCTGTGTCGTGAATGTCAAATGACTATAGGTGCTTGACTCCAGAACCACGCAGTTACGGCAACGTTTCGTGGCGTGGTACGTGATTGCAGTGACGGCTCACAGAGTGAAACTGCTGGAGCGAGTGATCTGCCTATTGGAGCTGTGTGTGCCATGAAACAAACACTGCTGGCCCACAGCACTGAGCAACCAGATCTGCCCTTCTGCTGTCAACCTATGAGGAATTTCGCACACAATTGAGAATGGCGGGGACTTTTACAGGCATGAAATGCAACTAAACATTCGCACAAGAGGTAAGTCACCAAAAAAAATCTAACGAACAATGGGATTTTTAACAAATAGACATGTTGCGCAAGTCCAAACAAGTATTTTAAACCTCTTTCAATCATAACATTTCGAAACTAAGTCCGCAACACTGTTTTCAGAACGGCTCCTATGGCCACCCACACTGAGTTTCTGTTGCGGCCAGAGTAGCGTGGAGTTTCCTACATCAGGGATGCTTGCGGCGTTACTCAGTCGGGAGGAAGGTTTTACCTTGCTGTAGCAGAGTTAATTTCTCTGTTTACGAGACGAAAATATTCCAGGGGTCTATTGCCGCCCGTTTGGCTACACATTCGGATTCTCATTCCCCTATCCCAAAAGGTTCGGCAAGACACTGAAGGAGCATTTATTCCTTTGAACGCACGGCTTTTTCCTCGAGGCTGCGGTCGTTGACCGAATCTCCATGAAAATTGCAGTCGTCTTTGTTGATTCGTACACAAGAAGATACTCCGGCTGCTTGGAAAAGTATACCCGAGTAGTCGTGCAAACTCAGTAGCCATGGGATAATATTTCCGCTTCGCGCGCATCAAACATGTACTGGGTACGGTTCATGCACGCCATTGCCGCTCTCAGTGGCAAAGCTTTCGACGCAGACTGAATTTTTTTGTTTCATCTTCGGGCCCGTAAGCGTTGCGCCAATGCGGTAGACGAGGCGTTACTGTGCATCCGAGCAATGCCAACTCCACGAATCATTGGGTGTGCAAGATTCGCTCGAGCCAGCTGTTGAGTTTTTTGTGTGTGTGGTGTATGTTTCTTTTTTTCGTTCGTCTTTTATGTCTTCCTCTCTCGATGCTGCGAAGGGACGTGAATTCCGGCGCGCAGTGTGACCTCGCATCAGTGGCGAACAGCTGCCCTCTCTGTGCTGCTTTCTAAAGGCGACGATC
Source organism: Theodoxus fluviatilis (assembly GCA_034096865.1). NCBI lineage: Eukaryota > Metazoa > Mollusca > Gastropoda > Cycloneritida > Neritidae > Theodoxus > Theodoxus fluviatilis. Next base: position 3,974 of record JAWQFJ010007011.1, on the reverse strand, counting down.
CCTATGTTGACATTCTCTGTGCAGAAGTGTTGTAAGACCTCAGCGGTGCTCACGCCTGTGAACTCTTTCACCTGGCGAGATTCTCAGAGGAATGGTTCAGTTTCGGAGCCTAAATTCCCAGCTGTTCGCTCGGAGAAACGTTGCAGGGAAGAAGAAGCATTGTTACTTTTCTGTCTGCCTGCGGTATGTATATTGGTTTTGGAAAAGTGGCTGAAGTTGAAAATTGAATTTTACTGTGCGGTGCTTTTGCCCTCCGGACACGGTTTTTCATGGAATACTTTCTAACTGAGAAAGATCTTAACATGCCGCTGGAATACGTTGATGTCGTGAGATGATTTTAAATGAGGAATTGACGCATGTAGAAGTCGCCAGAAGCGCAAACTGAATGCGACATGATTATTGCATATGATGTCTCCTTCATAGAACTACAATAAATCCAAAAACGTACTGGTTTTTCGAGCTCAGAGCACGAAGACTCTTTTCTGTCACATACATTTTCTCCTTGGCTGGAGGAAATCCGCAAACCGGTCGTCAGAATATTCTAGATGCGGCCGGTTTTTTTCCTACACGCATTCTTGCGATTTCATAAAAGTGTCTTTTCGGAGTAGGCCTATAAACATTAATGGTTGCCTGGAAATGGGTAGAACTTCATTTATGAAATTCGTAAACCGCATCATCGTTCACATGCATAAAATGTTGTCACTTTTCAAAAAGGAGCAACGAGCAATGAAATACCTCACGTGTCTTCGACAATTTTCGTTTCAGGCACTGTTTCCGGTGGAAATCCATTTCATTTCACCAGAGCTGTCGAGGTACTACTCATTTAGCAGGGAGATAACTCAACTGCGGTCTCGTCTGCACTCCGACAGAAGAAAAGTCAAAGCTGCGAGGGAAAAGTCCTAAAAGGATTGTGGTAAACATATGTTAGCGAGAAGCCCACATTGCGATGACATTTGCGCAGTCTCAGTGCAGGGCCTGCTGTGATGACGACCCCCAGGAGGGACAGGACACAGCAGGACAGCAGGAGGCCAAGACGAGAGCGAGTCGAGTCGTGCAATGGAGGTGTCAGAACACTGTCAGGATCCCCCAGCGCCCGACCCGGCTCTCGGGGTTAAACCCCGAACACGGGCAACGTTTTAAGTCGGCGGCGAGATGAAAGGTATCCAAGGCCGCCTCTTTCCCCAGCAGCCCAAGCTTCAGACAAGATGGCCGTCCCCAGCCCACTGCCTCAACACCGCCAAGAAAAAGTCAGGTGACGTCAGCCAGCGGTCCGTCCATTTACGTCTGGTGGCGCTGCATGTCGTCTTGCTGGCTCTGTGAGACTGCCATTAATCGTAAACAAAAGAAAACACAACAGCCAGTGTTTCGGCGGTCGTCGACAATAGAATCTGAACAGTGCGTTGGTTGGGGAAAGTTTGTATTCGCTTCCCTGAGAAACGTATATATTTCTCGTTCGTGTATCTCGTGCGAGTATATAAAAACTGCTCTTCTTTTAACAAAGGTGAGACAGCATGAATGTGGTGCTGTATTTATACAAATGCACAAACAGAACTGCTTTCTCGTCGGCCTAAGATTACACTGACATTTATTTTTCAATGTCGTTTCATACAACTTGTTTTCTTGACTGAAAGCAAACGCTCGTGGCGACTCGATACATACATGTATACGTATTTTCACGGTTTTCCTGCTTGAAATGTTTGGACAGACCCTATGCGTACTGATTAATTCTCAGAGACAACATGTTTGTTACTACCTAGATAGCCATTTCAATTGCAACGTCCATGTCGCCACTACTAAGGACTCAAAACAGTTTGACATTTCTCAAAGAGGTTTCCCCAAAGTGCATACATAGATAACCGATCTACAAGAAAGTTGCGTATGAGAGTAAGACTCTGATTTCCCAAAGAAACACAAAATACAGACCTCTTGTCGGCATCATTCCCTTCTCCACGTACGTTGGCTATTTATGGAGAATGAAACGATTATCTCACAGAAGTAATCGAGAAGTCACTCACGTCATCACTTATTGTGCTCTTCGTGGAATGCCCTTGGTCACATGACGTGTGGACAGTACGCCATGTTGCTGCATTACGTCATCCTGTGGATTACCACGACTGTCGCCCTGGAAACGGACCACCAGGAAGACCCGCAGTGAGTTCATTCATCTCCGCCTTCGCCCTGTGTGTCTCTGCCCTCGCCCTGTGTGTCTCTGCCCTCGCCCTGTGTGTCTCTGCCTTCGCCCTGTGTGTCTCTGCCCTCTCCCTGTGTGTCTCTGCCCTCGCCCTGTGTGTCTCTGCCTTCGCCCTGTGTGTCTCTGCCCTCTCCCTGCCCTCGCCCTGTATGCCTCTGCCCTCTCCCTGTGTGTCTCTGTCCTCGCCCTGTGTGTCTCTGCTCTCGCCCTGTGTGTCTCTGTCCTCGCCCTGTGTGTCTCTGCCCTCGCCCTGCGTGTCTCTGCCCTCGCCCTGTGTGTCTCTGCCCTCGACCTGTGTGTCTCTGCCCTCGCCCTGTGTGTCTCTGTCCTCGCCCTGTGTGTCTCTGTCCTCGCCCTGTGTGTCTCTGCCCTCGCCCTGTGTGTCCCTGTCCTCGCCCTGTGTGTCTCTGCCCTCGCCCTGTGTTTCTGTCCTCGCCCTGTGTGTCTCTGTCCTCGCCCTGTGTGTCTCTGTCCTCGCCCTGTGTGTCTCTGTCCTCGCCCTGTGTGTCTCTGCCCTCGCCCTGTGTGTCTCTGCCCTCGCCCTGTGTGTCTCGCCCTGTGTGTCTCTGCCCTCGCCCTGTGTGTCTCTGCCCTCGCCCTGTGTGTCTCTGCCCTCTCCCTGCCCTCGCCCTGTGTGTCTCTGTCCTCGCCCTGTGTGTCTCTGCCCTCGCCCTGTGTGTCTCTGTCCTCGCCCTGTGTGTCTCTGCCCTCGCCCTGTGTGTCTCTGCCCTCGCCCTGTGTGTCTCTGCCCTCGCCCTGCCCTCTCCCTGTGTGTCTCTGTCCTCGCCCTGTGTGTCTCTGCCCTCGCCCTGCGTGTCTCTGCCCTCTCCCTGTGTGTCTCTGCCCTCGCCCTGTGTGTCTCTGCCCTCGCCCTGTGTGTCTCTGCCCTCTCCCTGTGTGTCTCTGCCCTCGCCCTGTGTGTCTCTGCCCTCGCCCTGTGTGTCTCTGCCCTCGCCCTGTGTGTCTCTGCCCTCGCCCTGTGTGTCTCTGCCCTCGCCCTGTGTGTCTCTGCCCTCGCCCTGTGTGTCTCTGCCCTCGCCCTGTGTGTCTCTGCCCTCTCCCTGCCCTCGCCCTGTGTGTCTCTGTCCTCGCCCTGTGTGTCTCTGCCCTCGCCCTGTGTGTCTCTGCCCTCTCCCTGCCCTCGCCCTGTGTGTCTCTGCCCTCGCCCTGTGTGTCTCTGCCCTCGGCCTGTGTGTCTCTGCCCTCTCCCTGCCCTCGCCCTGTGTGTCTCTGTCCTCGCCCTGTGTGTCTTCGTCCTCGCCCTGTGTGTCTCTGCCCTCGCCCTGTGTGTCTCTGCCCTCGCCCTGTGTGTCTCTGCCCTCGCCCTGTGTGTCTCTGCCCTCGGCCTGTGTGTCTCTGCCCTCTCCCTGCCCTCGCCCTGTGTGTCTCTGCCCTCTCCCTGCCCTCGCCCTGTGTGTCTCTGCCCTCGCCCTGTGTGTCTCTGCCCTCGCCCTGTGTGTCTCTGCCCTCGCCCTGTGTGTCTCTGCCCTCTCCCTGCCCTCGCCCTGTGTGTCTCTGCCCTCTCCCTGCCCTCGCCCTGTGTGTCTCTGCCCTCGCCCTGTGTGTCTCTGCCCTCGCCCTGTGTGTCTCTGCCCTCGCCCTGTGTGTCTCTGCCCTCGCCCTGTGTGTCTCTGCCCTCGCCCTGTGTGTCTCTGCCCTCGCCCTGTGTGTCTCTGCCCTCGCCCTGTGTGTCTCTGCCCTTCCCTGCCCTCGCCCTGTGTGTCTCTGCCCTCGCCCTGTGTCTCTGCCCTCGCCCTGTGTGTCTCTGCCCTCGCCCTGTGTG
>JAWQFJ010007010.1:17500-34047 GCA_034096865.1 Theodoxus fluviatilis | reverse complement strand
GTCTCTGGCAAATTGTCCGTCCGTCCGTTCGTCTTTCTGTGTCTGTCTCCCTCTCTGTCAGTCTGTAGCTGTCTTTCTGTCCGTCGGTCCATTCGTCCGTCTGTTTGTTTGCTTAATTCTCTCTGTGTCTGTTTTTCCGTGTCTGTTTCTCCGTGTCTGTCCCCCCCCCCCCTCTCTCTCTCTCTCTCGCTCTCTGCTCCCGTCGGAGAAGTAGGCCTATAGCACAAATCATACCTCAATGGAATGACGACGGTACGAAGAATCTAATGATACTTTTGTGGTGACACCACACAATCATGCAATAGTACAAAAACTTATCTCTTTTGCCATGCTTTTCAAAACGAAATATAGACTCTGTTAACTTCCCGAAACAGGTCGATGTCTTAGCTCATTTTCATATCTGTATCGATTATTACGAACTTACATTTTAAGTGTAAAAAAAGGGGGGAGGGGAGGGGAAGTGGAGAGCTGAGTCGTACTTACCCTTCATTATGACCAGGCAGAACAGACATATTTTCCACATGGTTGTTTGAAAAATGGAAGCCTGCTATGCAGAGGCAAGATCCCACTGCTCCTTTATAGGCCTACAGGTTACAGTAACTTACACAACTTCTCTTTCCCTGCTCGCCAACACGTATAAATGTTGTACCCGAACAGACAGCCCCTTTCTCTTCACACACAACTGTGGCCCTTTCTCCGCGTTTCCTGGGCTTTTATACGCCCACTCCATTGTTCAATTTGTTGACGACCCGTCGCCCTGGGAACGCGTCCAGCCTGCACTGCGTGCTGGCGTGCGGGGCGTGCAGGCCACGTGTTTGTCGTGCGGATGGACCGCGGCACAGGACGCACGGTCTCAGCCGTGGCCTGGCATCGCTGTCGGAAATTACCGCGATTTGTTCCTTGCAGTGCCATCACAGCCACTTCCCTCGCAGGTGGAGTGTTTGTTTTGGTCCTCCCAGCCAGATGGATAGCGACGCCATGACACATCGAACGTCCACGGGAAACGCCATGAGTGATCTCTCGCAATAACCACGATGAGAAGACCATGGCCATGAATAAGCGGTCCTTGGTAAACTTTGACGGTGACACGTGTAATTTATGGCAAGGTTTGTGAATGTGTTGGTTTTCAGTCGCAGTGAGTTTGTTTGTTGTTTGTTTGCTTCGAACATTTTGAGACATTACTATTGTAAAGGAATAACACATCTCTCAGCATTGCCAGTTCGGCCTTTCCGCGTGTCGATATTACTCTTCGGTAGCGTACGTAATGTGCATGCGTTAGAAGAAAACAACGGAGGTAGGCCTACTTCACTAGATGTCAAAGCTATGAGCAGTCTCCAGACTTTCATCTGATGCAGTAGACAATAAAACCCAAGGTTTGTTTTGTTATTGGATAATTTACATCCTACTTTTGCGATTTCTCCCCAGTAACCCCGAGTTTAAAAAAGGATTTGTAGGTATTTATCTATTTACTTAGTGTGTTTTTTTAAACCAGCAATACTTTGATGAAGGGGGAAATGTCTCCTCGACAAGTTAAATGCTTACTTCGAAGGGTAGGGGCCGCTATTGCGGAGATCCGCTATTGCGGGATTTTTTTTTAATAACAAAAGTTCTTAGGCCATTTTGATTCTTTTGTCCTAAAATGCCTTAAAAAAATATTTGGTACTTTTTTGGGAAAAAACTTAGAAATTTTTTCGGGTTTTATCAATAACGGGTGAAGCTTTATATTCTAACTCCATCCCACGTTTGACTCTCAACGGGTGGTCCCTACGCCCTAACTCCAGGGCCCGACGCTGATGTTGGACACAAACGTGACAAAAAGTAACGCGCCCGGGTTTAGGTGAAACTCCCTGGACAGGCTAAGTCAGTCAGGCGGGGTGGCGGGTGCGGCCTAGGCTGAGCGCTATCGGTAAAAAGTTTTTTTTTTAAAGTAACAAATATTTTATGGTTTTTTAGGCGTTTTAGGACAAAAGAATCAAAATGGCATAAGAACTTTTGTTATAAAAAATCCCGCAATAGCGGCCCTCCGCAATAGAGAGCCGACCCCACTTCGAATACGGTTCCAGTTGCCTACCTTCTTCGATCCGTAGAAAATTATTGTTCACACTTGACTTTTCAAAGAATTTACACATTCTTGCGTGCAAACATATGCGAGTCTATGAATGGCGAACTATTTGTATCATATTCTGTTCTTGTTTCTGAGAAACTTTACCATTCGGACTTTCTCAGAAGCTACACTTTGCACTGCCACCAAACATGAATCGAGTGCAGTGCGTGACAAAACATTTCCGAGCAAGACTCAATAACCGAACTTTTTGTAAGGTCTGGGTAAACCAGCAAGTGTCTCGATCAGCTTTTGGCAGAACGGTCACTTGACAGGTCAGAACGCTTGTAGGTGATATGGGCGCGTATTTCGGCTCTTTTAACTTTGAAATGTCCGATTCCGATTCTGACCTAAATCAGTCCATGATCGGTATATTGATGGATGGATGGATGGATGGAGTTTTACGGCCTATCAGCCATATGTAAGAACAACTGTTGACTTTACTACAATAACAGTCCCTTCATTAGGCTGACAAAGAGACGCTAGCCCCTCCCTGCTCATGTGGCATGGCGGGCTGTAAGTAGCCAGCTTGCCTCGGATCTGAAGAGAGCGTGGTGAAGGCGTGACTGCCTCAGGGCCATTGCTAGGAAGTCTGTAGGCAAGCCCTCACCCTCACAACAGTACGCCATCTCCCTTGCCTTGACCTGGCAATCTCGTTTCCCCATCATGAACGAAACGGATGGATGGATGGATGGAGTTTAAGGGCCTATCATCCTTGTAGGCCACAACCTTTAACAAAGAATTAAAACTCTTCTCGACAGTGAGTTCTTATACAGTCCATCTAATTAGTGACCTGAAATCAATTAAATCGAGTCCCACTGCCCAACAGCCAGCAAAGGCTGTGTAGAGCCTTTAAACATGAAGACTCATAAAGGGCGATAGGGCAAAATTTCACACCTCAATTTCCCTGTCACTGACAAAACACTAAAGGATAAGTGGATGGAGCCCAAGGGTTCATCAGCCGTGAAGGCCATTCAAGGCCACAACATACTTTCACTGATTAAAAAAGTGCAATTAAAAGAATACCTCAGAAGAGGTACGTGGAGAGATATCGAAAACAATTAAGACATAGTACGACTAATAAACGAGAATAATACTCAAAATATATTTTTAAAAATTATCACAGCTAAAGGATCTTTAAAAAAGGCAGACAGACTGCTCGACCCACTTCGTAGATGAGCAAGTCGAGGGCACTCCACCAGAACGTGCCGCATGGTGAGCCTGCACTGGCAGGTGCAGCACTCCGGTGGAGGTTCCGACCGCAACAAATAGGAGTGGGTCAGAACAGAATGGCCGATCCGGGAACGGCAGAGCACAACTTCCTCTCTTCTCGTGAACAAACGGACAAAACAGATCAGCACACTCCTTCTTCCCCAACACACAGATTCAGTCTCCCTACGGCAGACAGATACAAGGTCACAAACACAGATAGGCGTGCACACACACAAACACACACATAAACACCTTCTATAAGCAGGTTACCTTAAGGAGTCATGCTATAAACGAAGAGTCCTGTGTCTTTCTGCCGTCCTCCCACTGGCTTTTGTCTCTTTTCTAACATTTCACACACACACCCAGTTCCTCTAAGCAAGGGGAACGGATTCACCATCCAATTCACCCAGAACACAGGTGCACACCTCTGTAAGTAAATTTGAGGCATGGATGAACTGTGGAGTGATGCTGAATGATTAAATCTCTTGGTTCTATATGTGACATGGATGTACCGACCCCAAGAAAACCAAGGGATTGTAAATGTTATCATGGGTGCTTTGAAAAACATGTCCACTGTCCAGTAAAAACCCTGACCTTGCACTTCTCTGCAAGTCATAATCATCAGTGCATGCAAGTAGCAGACCTTTTCACCATAGATATTGGCCACGTCCATGAATGCCAGGCTGTCTAGACACATGTGCATCCACATCATTCTCACAATGAATTAATGCAGTCGGGTCTTGGAACCTTCTTGCTTCCTCCATCAAGAGTAGCCCCCCCCGTTTCCTGTCCAGCACTCTGAAGATGCAATTAATTCTCCATGATAATTTCCATTAGAAAAGTCGATACTACCCTCTCAGGTGCACACTGCACAAGGAAGTTTCTCATTGTGCCATGCAGAGATCTTGCCCTGGCCATCGACCTCTGTGGCAAGCATTCCCTGTGAACCAAGCCTTTAGTTCAGAAAATTATCTTGCATGGTTGTTTGCAAGCCATACAAGTGTACAGTCATTGTTTTGCCCTTGCCTTCATGAACAACTTTTGGTGGCAAGGGCTGACAGAGCCACTTGAATGTCTGCTGCTGTTGAACCATCAGTGCTAGTGGGAAAAGGATGTCGCTGAATATGGCCTACAGGGCATGCTGTATGTGATATTTAGTACTGCAGGAAGGAGTGACAAGAGTGAAAAAGTCCTTGAAAACCCAAGAAACAATTAGTGGATATACATAGTTACTTCACATTTACCATGACTAAATGTCACCGATTCACTGACTGCCGGCATGCCAGGGTCAATGCTTGATAAGATCCAATATGTGAGTCTTGTTGATGATCCAAACACTAGCACATAGTATGTGTGAGTGTCTAAAAATCTGCTTACAGTTTGAAAAGAAACAAGGTGACAAGACAAGAATGTAAAAACCACAAAATACAGAAGTTCATAAATTTGTTTTATTCACAATCTGACATCAGTTTCATACTCAGCATATGCGATACACCTGTGTGAAAACTGATGACAGATGCTACAGAGGCAATGTGCCAAAATTTGACGTTTCAAAGACACATGACAGCATTTGATGTGAAAATCATGCCTCATGGTTTTTTGCAACCTCTACAAGCACTATGTACAAATTGGGACCCTAGTCCATTCTAGACTCGACATTTTCTCAGGAGTGCCATCAGTTTTATGGTTCTGCACGACCATTATCCTCGTCAAGATGGATTCATGGAGGAACTGAAATCCCTCATTTCCTAATGAAATAAAAAAGAAGAGGAAAACATACTATTTCCTTCATTTTGCTTGTCATAACAAATGGTCTTTATTGTCGCAGTGGTTGTTGTCTCCATCATATGAAAAAAAAAAGGGGGAAGAGTCCAAAACCTGTGCAAGTTGTCATTGCCCTCTCGAGATTACAACAATATACAAGATGTTCTCACAGCTGCACACACAATTATTTTCCCTCACTCACAAACTCCTCTGCTGCTGGCTCTGAGAGAAGAGACAGGCAGAAACCAAGGGAGGCAAACAGGCAGACTGGACATTCATGACCTGAGGTCATCACGGCCTTCAGGGTTGGGCCTGGTGGTGAAGTAGGAATCACGGTAGTGTGTGAAGCCCTTCTCCCGGTAGAAGTACATGGGGAACAGCTCCCAGTTCTCCATGTAGGCGCGCTTCAACAGCATCCCAGCAACGCCCAGCGCAATGCCCAAACCCCATCCCACCTTCTGGCTGTTCACTGTGGCAGAAGAAAGCAGAAGAGAAGAATTAATGCAACTATGAAAGGCTGGCCAAGAACAAGCAGCAGTGGATGGCTTTTGTAAATGTCCTATTCGCTACACCAAGTAACTAGCAGTCAGTGCTCACCACGGGAATGAGGCACAGTGGGTCAGATAAAATGCTTCTCATTCCTAAGCCATGCTGTTTGGGACAAGTGCCAACACCAACCCCTTCTTCTCTAGTCATCAGATAACCTAATTTCCTATTCATTGAGGGGAGCAGCTGGGAGGGAATCTTTGCTGCACAGAAAGATGAGGAAACAACAACTTCATAGAGGCCTGCTTAATGGAAGACAGGGAACTGAAGATCACATTGAGATTTAGGAAAATGTTTACTGCAGAGGAAAAATACAGGTGGAACTTGACACAAAGGGGTATCCATATTTCACAGCCAGATTTCATAACAGGATTTATTTTTAATGCATTCTTCAGTAAATACTAGTCAATATGAGATAGTAACAAAAAACAGCATCATGCAATCTCATCCACAAGCAGGAAATTTAAAATCTTGTACAGTGCAGTATAATTATTCTCATCTTACCATCAAGGGTGTATCTTACATTTACAATTGATAAAATGCATTAAAATCCCCTCCAAGAGTAGCTTTCTACATTTTGGTCAAATTTTTTGTTTTATATCTAGGAGGTCAATCTTGGCATATATGGCATATATATACCAACATGAAGTATGCAAAATCAGGACTGAGTTACTGACTGAGGACACATGACTGAGTTTGCTGCAGTCATGTGACAATTTGGCCTACAGGTCTATAAATAGCATCAAGATTTTGGTTGCAGTTTCCTCAATCAAAAAAATATTTGCTACAAATTTAGTTTTTGTCTTATTTAAACATAGATTTAGCTTACAAAAAGTTTACGTTTTGAAAGATATGTTTGGAAATAAAAAACTTTCAGGCATATATATCATTTTTCAAGACACTGTGCATGCAAAAAGTGTTGAAACCAATCATTCATAGTTCAGAACATATTCAGTTTATCTCAATATCCTTAGTTTAAACTTGTTTCATACATTTTCAGAATATGTGGTACAAATTTCAATATGCTTGGACACTTTTTAAGAAAATGGCAACACAAAATGAAAGAAAACAAAGTTGGATAAACTGAAAGTTGATTTTAAAGACTTCATTATGAATTACTCAAAGCTATATCCCCCCAACCCCCCACCCCAATCTCAGCATCTCTTTTCCTCTTAGCTTTGGCTTCTGGTGCCTCTTGCCTGATAGAAGACTTAACACACACCATTAAAAAAACAATAAAAAACATACTTTGCAATAACATCTACAAAGTGTATAGGAAACTATAAGAAACAGGCCAGCATCAGCACTGTGTGGAGGCAGTCCGTGCCCTTCTAACTTCCAAGTTCACTTCCCCAAGCATCCTCCCCCTTTTACTTTAGGGGCATGGCCCTAAAACTAAACAAGGGCAAAGCCCATACGACTCACATGCTTGACCTTGACCTTTACATGACCTTGACCTTCAGGTGACCTTCAAGGTCAAGGTCAAATAACTATACCTACCAATGACATCATACTCTAAGAAATGCTTTACACATTTTTACTAACAAAATACATGTGACCTTGACCCAAGTCAAGGTCATCCAAGGTCATGCAACACAAAGCTGTTAATTCAAGACATAGTAAGCACAATGGTGCTTATTGACACTTTCTACCATGAGATATAGTCACTTTTAGTGGTTCACTACCCCATTTTGGTCACATTTCATAAGGGTCAAAGTGACCTTGACCTTGATGATATGTGACCAAATGTGTCTCATGATGAAAGTATAACATGTGCCCCACATAATTATTAAGTTTGAAACAGTTATCTTCCATAGTTCAGGGTCAAGGTCATTTCAAAATATGTATACAATCCAACTTTGAAGAGCTCCTGTGACCTTGACCTTGAAGCAAGGTCAACCAAACTGCTATGAAAAGATAGGGCTTACTTTGCCCTATATACCATATATAGTTCAGGTATCCAATCTCAAAAACTTCAGAGAAAATTGAGAAAATGTGAAAAATGACTGTTTTTTAGACAACATTTATGGCCCCTGCGACCTTGACCTTGAAGCAAGGACAAGCCACTATGTATGTTTTTTGAGGCCTTGTCATCATACACCATCATGCCACATTTGGTATTGATAGACCTAATAGTCTCCGAGAAAAATCCAACGTTAAAGTTTTAAACGGACGCCCGGACGCCCGGACAGACGAAACGGGTGAGTACATAGACTCACTTTTGCTTCGCATGTGAGTCAAAAATGAATCAAATGAATCCACACTGAAATTAAATTCACACTGAAACTGAGAGATGTCCAGTCACTCACATCTGAAGCCATACACAGAGCCTGCTGCCAATCCAGCGAAAAGATGGTTGTACTGGTCATTCTTGTTCCGAACATTGGCAGAGATGCAGGTCATGGCGCTGTAGACACCACCCACTGCAGCTGCATGCGACAGTGAATTGGGAGACCATGAGGTTACAAAACTGAAACATTACAATTACAGTTCCATCTGGAATATAGAGGAAAAATATAAGAGTGACGGATTCCTGAAGGCAAAACATAAATGAACACAAGTGTACACCTCCAATTTACACCTCCAACTAGTCCAAGCAATCCTAGTTATGATCATTTTCTTTTTTTCTATCTTGTAATTGTATACTTTTCCCTCATACATAAACTAGTTATCAAACATGCACACTATTAATCATAAATACCTTTGTCTCACCTGTGCCAGAGGATTGTGTACATGCTGTCTCCTCCCATTTGAGCTCATGATGTATATTACCTCAGCATAATACACTATTCAAGAATGACTCCTGAAAATTCTGTACTCCATTTCCAAAAAGACTGCTGCCCTTTCACAAAAGATATGAAGAGCTTCCAATGGGATGAACAATGGTCGAAGCAACTAATGAACGACGGAAAAGCTGCACTTGTTGACCCGGACTGTGATTCTTCCCCTGCTTCCCACCCCCATGTCAAAGGTACCAGTATGCAAATGGCTGCTGGGTGATGCCCCACTCTTGCCCCAACCCTGCAGGTTAGGTTTCTGCAACATCAAACATCTCTATTGCCAAATGCACGCACGCACGCACGCACGCACGCACGCACACACACACACACACACACACACACACACACACACACACACACACACACACACACACACACACACACACACAAACTCCAGTTCTGAAAAAGTAACAAACAATTGACAACATATTTCAATCAAGCAATGAAACCAATTGGATATCAGTTTACTATGGGTTACCTCCCCTTTGACCACAACTTAATATTTAGCATGAATGAATAACAATATAGCATTAGACAAACTATGTAACATCGGTAAACTGCTTTAAAAAAATTAACAAAACAGAGAAACATTATTAACATATGTATAAACAAATCAAGGTAAATCAATATTTGATATTAAGTCCATTGCAGATGACCATACTGGAATACATGGTGTTTTTGAATTATGAAAATAGTAACAAAAACAATACCACAAAGGAAAAAGAGCAGAAGAAGAAGAAGGAGGAGGCAGACATGGTTTTCATAGCCTGAATAAATGTGACCCTCCATCACAAAATGAGTCACTCGTTGCATTTTGAACATTTTGATATCTGTATCACTATCAGTGTATGTTTTCAAAAAGAGCACACAACATGCTTCTCAATGGTGCAATAATCATGAACATATGACTACCCTACACGATTTCACATGACTTTGAATATCGACACCCTAAAAATACGCTTTTTGAGAAAAACGCGTTTTAAGTTTACATACATTATTCCCCCTTTTTCCCTAGCAACCCTTATTCTAGACTCATGCAATTTGCCACAGAGATGAAGCAGTGGCTTTTGGCTTTGGTTGGCAGCCTAGGGTATTCCCCCGTCGATCTGTTGCAGTGGTGGCTACGAAAGTTTGAGAAAATGCTTGATGTTGACGATCGGTTCGCGGACGTTTTCTTGTAATTTATGATTTACCACCACACCCAAAAAACATCATAACGCATATACTTACATGTTGATTTCAAACACGAAACTTACTCATACAATGAAGAAGGGATTAGAGAAGCAAAAAACCCCAAAATCTCGAAGTCGACCACTACAACCCCCACCTCCTTTGTGGGCTGTTTGCGCAAAATGACTCGACTGCGCAACCGACTCATTTACTGATTTAGCGATGGAGAGTCACAAATAGGAATTTGACTTTGGGAGTTTAACCTCTGGTCACAGCTCTGGAGCTAACTAAATAGAGACTAGCAGTAGCATTTTGTTGTCACTGCTGATGGCAAGGCTACACTTCGCCATGACCCTTAGTGACTTACAAATATCCAAGTAAAGACTGGAAGATGTCCAAAAGCAGCTGGATAAAACACGCACAAATTCTGCAAATAATTTTCAACTTAGATATTAAGATATACTCCCATATGTAACATTGTAACAATCTGTGAATCACAATCCACATTGGTTTTTCTTCTGCAGACTAAACTGGAAGTGTAGAAGTGACAGCATGGCACTGCCCACAATGAAAGGCAAGAGGCAGGTTACCCATGGGAGGCACATGCTTGTAGAGGATGGCCAGGGCTCCCGACAGGGTGCTGGGAGAAGTATAGCCTATGATGTCATAGGCGCTGACTAAGGCTCCTGCAACACAATACACTGCTGTCAGTCAGATGGGACAAATCTAGTCTAAACCCATCACAATAAAGCCGAACTTGTTCTACAAGCTACACATCCTTGGATGGGTAAAAATCCATGAGCAATACATAAAGGATAATCTGGTTTACAGAGAGGAACCAAGGCACTGGTCCAGGGTTTGATTTGAAGGACAAAACAAAACAGGACGTCAATGTTTCGGATATCATACTCTTCCTCTGGACAGACACCACAAACAAAAATGAGGACAAACGCAACTTTGAGACCAGTGTAGATGGGGGAAAACAAAGTTGTCCTTTCTGTATTTCAGTATCCCGGGCAGCTGTCATTCGTTTTTAGCCAATTATCTGGGTATACAGGAAACTGCTTATGCCAGTTATGGTCCCTAGTTTGGACATGCAGAATAGTGGATAGGCCTTTACTGAAGTTGATGCAAATGTGTTACACAATGAATTATGGATAGATGGATGGATGGGTGGGTGGGTGGGTGGGTGGATGGATGAAGTGAGTTTTACGACCTATCAGCCTCTGTAGTCTACATAAGGCCATTAAGCATGAAAATTAGGAGAGTACAAGCAAATCAAGTCACGGTTACTAGTCATGCGCCTCTTTCGAAGCGCGAAGGGCGACTCAGTGGGTCTACTCTGACCCCCAATCCACAGGGGGCAGGGATTTAGGAATGTGAAGGTCCGCCCCTCCCACCCCAACTCCCAAAAAGTGGACCTTCAGCAGCATGGCACCCATAAGTAGCTGTAGTTTAAACTGGTTTCCGAAGAAATTAGGATTTTATTTTTAGCATTCAATGTGTTCTAGATGACTTAATGACATCAAGGGGTGGCAGCTCTCTATAATATAAGTGAAAAGAAGCTTGAGTGGTGGAGTGGGGGAAGAACGAAGAGAGAGAGAAAGGAAAGGGAAGGAAGGGAGGAATGAGGAAGGGGAAGGAAGAGGAAAGAGGAAGGAGGGAATGACTTTGGATAATGGGCAACACTTGTGGACTCATCTGAGGTGAGGTGCAGGAAAGCAAAGCTGGCAGGCCATGCAAGCTGACTGACCACAACAGCTGATTTAAATAAATAAACAAATAAATAAATAAATAAATAAATAAATAAATAAATAAATAAATAAATAAATAAATAAATAAATAAATAAATAAATAAATAAATAAATAAATAAATAAAAAATAAATAAACAAGCTAACAAATAAAGAAACAAATCCTAACAAAAGTATTTATTTATTTACTTATGGCAATCAGATACAGTGGCCCGCCAGCTTTGCTGCTTTTCCCTCACCCCTCTCTTCAGATGAGTCCACTAATGTGGCCCGTTATCAAAAGTGATTCCAGAAGGAGTTGGAGGAAGAGGAGGAGGGGAGGGGGGGTGGGGGAGGAGGAGGGAAGAATAGTACTAGAAATCAAGCAACACATAACTATTTACATGCTGAGAATCAAATTAAAACTTTGGTTGTTATTTAAACTTTCAATCACATTCCAAGTTAAGCATAGACGAATACAAATGTACACCACAGAAAATTATGGTATTGTCACAGAGGACTATCTCGATTTTCCAGTGCCTACATGCATGAGGCATGGGTTAACATATACTTCACAACCTCCCTACAAACTAAGCGAAGCAACTTTAGTAACAATAATCATATTCCTTCTTAGACTGTTGGTTAGAAAGACTGATCGCTATGTACGAAATTCTGCCCCACCGGTGCACCTATGCTAAATTATAGTAAATACAGTATTCAATTTCTTTGAGGGAAAGGGTATTTTGACACCAATGAATGAAATAGCTGGCGTGGTCACTGGGCATCTTAGTGCAGTGTGACCAAGCTGCCTAATCACTATGATTATGCAATCTTCGTGTTTACGAGAGCGAGGGGTACGAAGTTGTTGCATGCTTCTGGGTGTCATCGTCGTCGACTCATAAGTTTAGACTATACGCATAGCCTGGGGAGAAACGAGTTAAGCCTAATACTGCTTATGATGAAAGCGTGATAAATCCTCGGATGGCGATCTAGAGTGGACAGCATAGAAACACCTTTCTTTTGACCAACTCGCAAAATTTAGTCATGTATGCACTCAGGTGGATCAATTACTTGACTTTAGAAGAACATCATCATTAAACATGATATTACCCGTTACTGCTCCATAACAAGTGTATCTCGCAACTGTGGGAAGGCTGTCAGTCCCATCACGGCACTTGAAAATTTCAAAAATCTTAAACTCTTTTCTCGGTGTGAACTCTGGCAATCCAGGGCCTAGTCGAGACATGATCGTTTCGGTGCCGATGGCCAGTTACTTTGGAGAACGACGGTAAGGGCATCCGAGACACTCCCAGCATGCACAGCAATCAGGTGTGAGTTATCTACCATTAGTTTCCGGTAGCTGGGTGACGTAGAGATCTAAACAGAGAACGTAACTAGTCGCTTCTTGATTGGTTGCTGGAATTGTTTGGAATCTTCTGAAATACTACCGTGTGGCTGTTGCAATCTTAGCGACTACAAATAAGCACTGTTGCTTCTCACTGTTACACACATCAAACGTGTCTCGAAGTTACAACTGTATTCAGTATCGTTCCGAGTCGAGAGCCTTCCTGACTAAGGCTGCTGAGTGCTGGTGTAGTGGTGACATCTGGCATCTGTGCGTTTATCGTACTACCAAAGGTCTTTGGTACTACGAGTACATCCTCGTCTCGGATCACAACATTCGTTATATTTGGATTGAACGTGTTAGCAAGAGAAATGAAGGTTCACATTGTCCTCGTTCTTGTCGCGCTCGCCGTTGTTTGCTTGGATCAAGTACACGGTAAGTATTGCGATAACATTTGAATGCGTGTCACTACTTAACTGTGTAAGCGAGAGACGTTAACCAGTTACTACTAGTAGTAATAGTATGACTATGACTGAACTTGAGAAACTGATGATTTATAATTATACTAGTGGCAGTAGTGTTTACCTAGCCGTAGGCTTCTAAAACTTGTAAAAGTGTGCTACAAATCCTGTGTATTATTGAATCAGTACCAGTCAGTCATGGTCATAGAGTCGCGACGTTTGCTTGGAGCACTATTGTTGTTGTTGTCGATAGTTGTTTTATTTAAGCGGACGTTTTAAGTTGAGTAAACCACTGCCGCGATTTCCTGATGTAGCTCTCGATGCTGCTTCACTGCTTTGGGAGGCATTTCGCGATCTGACAGTGTTTCGCATATATGTGTCACTTTCTGTCCATTTACCCATCACAACTGTCAGTAGCTTTGTTACGAGATACAGCCATTTGCATTGAGGCTTGAAGGAAATCATTTCGCACTGTTTCAGGAGCCTTTGGATCGGGTGGTGATCGTGTTCTGTTGGCTGACATCAAAACACTCACTCTGTACAATGAGCGGATGACGCAGGGCCGAAGGTCAGCCCCTGTGCCACAAGTGAGTGATGTACATCGTACATTCTTCCTTGATGTATTCCTGATTCCTTAGCAAGCCAAACCCACGTGTTGCTGTGGTGTCATTTTGAAATGTTGTTTAAAAAAAAAAGAACTAAAGTTGATCACTGACCACAGAAAAGTTTGAAATGCCTAGCTACATAGAATCATTGATAGCTTTCTCCTGGCCTTACATAGACCTCTCAGGCTGATAGGTCGTTAAAAGCCTCATTCATTCATTCATTCATTCATTCATTCATTCATTCATTCATTCATTCATTCATTCATTCATTCATTCATTCATTCATTCATTCATTCATTCATTCATTCATTCATTCATTCATTCATTCATTCATTCATTCATTCATACATACATATGCACCATAATCAATTAAAGGGTAATTTCATTGACAATAATACAAATGCAATATCCTCTACAACTATGTAATCATGTATTTGTTTGATATAAGTTTGATAGTGTAAATGAAAGTAATATGTGTACACATTATGGATATGTGCATGCAATTTCTCATTAATGTGAAACATTTAGAGTATTTGCCCTCATTTAATGGAAACAGCATGCTTTCACCTTTACTCTTTTGAATTCACACTGTTTTGTGGAGAGTACAAGATATATTGGGGACTGTCTTGAATATTTGAAATGTTCTTTTCTGATAAGCAGTGAATGTGGATGCATTAGGTATGATACTTTTGCAAAATGATTGTGTAACATGAATATGGGATTTTTTCCCTTCTGTTTCTGTGTTGTAGCCTGCTGTCTGACATATTTCTTTGTGTTACTAAATTTATCCATACTGTTCTTCTCCCATGTCGAATCTACACTCACAAAGACGGAAAACATTTTGTTTTGATGTGCAAATAAACACTTTGATTTCATTAGTATATATATCCATAATTATTTGAATAATCTCACCAGTTTTCGTGCAAAAAAAAAAGAATCAAAGTTAAGTTATTGATTGAAAAGTGCATGTCCAACATCAGATATGTATGATTTTCATAGAGCTCTCAAGACAGGCACATATTGGGTACCACTCAAGAGTAATACATTAAATAATAGTAGTCTCCAAGTCAAATGAAAAAGCAAACATGGGTTGTTCAGTTTCTCATTACATTTCATTGATAAGTTAATTTGAGAATGACAGTACTGAAATACAGGACACAGATGCTCAAAGAAAGAAGTCGACCCTGTTAAGCCAAGAGGTGGTCAGCAGGCCGGCAGTTCCTTGTGTAACTGAGACAGAAATGCTTCCCACACTTTACACAGCTGCATTCCTGCAATCATTTCTAAACAATTACATTGAAAACAGTTTTTTTCAGGCACTAAAAGGACTTTTGTGTTTCCTTGTAACATTGAGACAACATTCAACTGTGCTTTAGAACTCTTTTACTAATTCAAAGGTGAAATACAGCTGAGAATAATCATTTGGGCTAGACAACTCTGGAAGAACTACATTTGGTTTTTTAACTGAATTTTTTTTAACAATAAAGGAATTTACATTGGCAATATCGATAATATAATATATATATGAGTTTTTCTTAATTTGCTGATTCATCTCAAAACTTTAATTTCCTACCTTTGATTAGTTACAGTTACATTGGCTCCATCCATGTGTCTATTATGACTGATCCCATAACTGCTTCTGGCTGTCTTACATATATTTTACAGAAAACGGTACCCTCATTAGATCCTTTAGTTTAATACAAACCACCCAATTACTGAGTGACCTGTGCATAGATGTGAACATCTTCTCAGGGTTCTTAGTAAACTGAGAGAGGGCAAAGATCAATTCACACATTAAAATAAAAGACAAAAGAAACCATTTGTTGCCAAATGTAGTTCTGTGTTGCCACTTACCTTGTCCTCTGGCAAGTGCAGGCTGGGACGGAAGTTGGACCTGGAGAGAGGATGCCCATCTTCAGACCCTCCATTGAAATACACGCCGCTTTGCATGTGAAAATGAAACTTCAGCCCATTAGACTCTCATAATGACAGATAGAAGCATACAAGCCATTCAATCATGAGGATAAGGATTTTTCATTTTTTGAAATAAATATTTCTTTTTTAAGCAGTCAGAGGGTGACACCTGCCTGACATGATGTTGGCTAAGCCATCCAAGCAAGAGAATAAGGATTTTAAAAATAAATATTTCTTTTTTAAGCGGTCAGAGGGTAAAACCTGCCTGACATGATGTTGGCTAAGCCATCCAAGCATGAGAATAAGGATTTAAAATAAATATTTCTTTTTTAAGCAGTCAGAGGGTGAAACCTGCCTGACATGATGTTGGCTGAAGTCATGTGATCTAATAATAATAATAATAATAATAATAATAATACAGATTACTTATACGCACATACCTTCCCTAATAGGCAAGCTCATGGCGTTTACAATTAAAAGTCCACACTCATACAAAGCATTCCAACACTTGCACACTGTACAGTTGAAATAAAAAAAGAGTTAAATACAATACAATTAATTAACAATGCAGGCAATAAACAAAACATGAAACATAGAAGAGGTGCCTTGTGAAGCACCTCACTGCTCTTCAGGAAAGACTGAAGTGATTGTCAACACAATTACTGCTGGATGAAGACTTCAGAAAATAGTGTTTGTACCTTAGTAAAAGGGTTAGATGGAACAGATTTTCAGTACTTTATGATAATCTGCCTTCCTAAGCAATATTACAATGCAAGTATATTCAAATGATGCTTCATTGCATTGTGAAAAATAGAAGTAAATATACATTCAAGTATGATTCATAATACACTGAGCACAAAATCAGAATCAGACTTGCTCATTTTCTGGGACAATAAACTCGGAGTGCAGAGACAGCAA
>JAWQFJ010007010.1:0-12500 GCA_034096865.1 Theodoxus fluviatilis | reverse complement strand
AGGTCCAAAATATATTATCCACAAGAACGTACCACGACGCAAGAAGGCAGTACATCTCATCAGTCTCATCACTGCTGCACAGCAGCTCGTCAACCGCAAAGCAAACCGCCATTTTGCTAAGCCAGAAACAATCGAGTGCAGCGCTGAGCCGGTCACGTGGCGGCCTTGGGCCGCATGCGCCGCCGGCTGATTTTTGTAGGCACAATCGAGCAGACTGAGTCTCTCCCTCTCTCTCTCTCTCTCCCTCTCTCTCTCTCTCTCTCTCTCTCTCTCTCTCTCTCTCTCTCTCTCTCTCTCTCTCTCTCTCTCTCTCTCTCTCTCTTTCTCTCTCTTTCTCTCTTTCTCTCTCTACCCCACCCTCACCCCCCACCCCCACCCCCCATCGTACAGTCTACATCCTATTTAGCATGTCTATGAAGTACATAGTCATTTTAGTAACCTATGTCATGGTCTCATTTTTTGTCTATTGAAAAGTGGTCATGTTGATATGTATGTGTTAGCACAAAACAATAACAACAGCAACATTGTCCATCATTACTAAAATAAACATTACAGCTTGGCAATTGTGTTTATTCCTAATCATATTTCTAAAGAGAATTCTATTCAACAGAAGCTAAGTTTAATTGCTTTCAGTTGTTGCTTTCTTCATAATGAAATGGTTTTCCACCTGCAACACTTATGAGTGCTCACTACTTTTGCTGACCAACAGTTTGATGCAAAAACTGTTTCTATGAAGAACATGTTATCAAATGAGAGTAGATTAAGTGTACTGATTAAATAGAAAAGTTAAAAACTTTGTAAAGTCATTGTTGTGCATTAACCTAAATGTTACCACTGTTTAAAACAGCCAGAGAAAAAAGGAAATGATGTTATATTGTGTCAGAGAAGATTTTAGATTCCCTGCATATTTAGCCCAACTGTGTGGCTAGTGAAGGGTGTGGCTAGTGAAGGGTGTGGCTAGTGAAGGGTGTGGCTAGTGAAGGGTGTGGCTAGTGCAGGGTGTGGCTAGTGAAGGGTGTGGCTGTTATTTCTCCCTTTTGGGAAAGGAGTACACCCACCATGTCTCCCATTGCCATTGGCAACAGACTAATAAACAGGGAAATGGAGACTGGACTCACTGTAACCAGCTCCAGTGTTTTGTAGTCACTGGCCTGAAATTGCCTACAGAGGTTGATTGGCCCTAAAACATCTGTCAGTCAGTCAGTCAGTCAGTCTGTCAGTCCGTCTGTCCTTCCGTCATTCTTTCATGTGGCCCTTATGAAACCTAAGAGATTGAGAGAGAAAAAAGATGTAAGAGTCCAGTAGTGTTTTCTTGAGATTTCCTAACACTGTTATAAGTGTAGGCACACTCTGAGTGAGTTTGTTTACAAATCTGACCTACTGTGTGTTTGTGACAGAGCCATGAGTAATGGTGAGGATAAAGAGGAAAAGTCCTTGCAGGCACGCCATTGCTGAATCAGGGGTTATGAGTTATCTCCCCCTTGTTCATGCCTTGTGGGAGACCAGCAGCCTGTATTGCTTTTGGAACTTCTGGCTTGGAGACCTCTGCTTTGTCTTCACTTTCTCTTTCTTTCCTTTATATCAGGCTGTAGTGGAGAACAAAGTGTTCATTGTACCTGGAAAATGGAATTTTTCTTCACAAACATGCCTGGCTGTGCCACAGACGTATAGTTTACTTCCAGTGCTACCTTCCAGATGCTGTCACTTGAACAGTTATATACCACAGTAGAAAAGGATAGAGAGACATGATCAATTGTAGTGGCAAAATAAATTGTGTGTGAGTGTGTGAGCGCACGTGTGTGTGTGTGTGTGTGTGTGTGTGTGTGTGTGTGTGTGTGTGTGTGTGTGTAGATTGTTGTTTGTGTGTTTGTTTTTAAAGATTGGCCAACTGACATTGAATGAAAAGAGTGCACAGCTGCATACTCTGAATGTTTTCACACTTTCTCCTGCAGACTCCTGTGGCTCCACCTTCACTGCTGGCAGCACCTCGGGCACCCACTCTACAGGGGGAGGTGGCTTCTGGAGTGGGGCTGCCTCGGGGGGCCTGCTTGGCTACCTGCTTGGACGAAACAACTCTGGCTACAACACCTACTACCAGCAGCCTCCCCCCACCAGCTCCTGGTTTGGCAGTGGCTGGGGCAGTGGCTCCGCCAGGCCTGCTAGCTCAAGCTGGTTTGGCTCCTCCCACTCCTCCGGCAGTTCCAGCTCAGGCACCAGAACTGCATCTGGCTTTGGAGGAACCAAGCGCCGCTGAGCGGCCTGCTTGTGGGCCTGCAGGGGATGCTCAGCCAAGGAGTGTGTGGACAGTGGTGATTTCTGTAAAGATGCACAGATGTGGCAGGTTTCTTTTATTTTTTATTTTTTTTTGGAACAAAATTGTCCTGAGGTTTTTATGAACACCATCTGGAAGAAGATAACTTGCTTTTGGCTTCAGTTTGATGGCTCTGACAAATTGTCTGGGTAGCTGGTGGAGCTTATTTTTGGGACACAAATATATTCCTGTGATCTCTTTTTGCCTTATTGATGAGCTGGTGACAGCAGTGGTCATGTCGGTGAAAGCAAACTGGCAAGAGCAAGGGGGCCTTGGACCTTAAGGGACAGGTGCAGGCAGCCCGATGCATGCAGTCATCTGCCAGCATGTACATGTATTGCTCTGTCTACAGCTATGTTGCATTTCAAGGTTCCTGCACTCTCCTTCTCACTATGGTGTAGTTGTATTCGAGAGACAGAGAGAGAGAGAGAGAGAGAGAGAGAGAGAGAGAGAGAGAGAGAGAGAGAGAGAGAGAGAGAGAGAGAGAGAGAGGGAGGGAGGGAGAGAGAGAGAGAGTGAGAAATATGGTAATGGTGATGGTGTAAATTTGTGTAGTTAGGGAGAAGTAACTTTGAGAGTGACTTAGTGTGATGTTCATAGATTGATAGCCATGTCATTCATTACTACAAGGCAAAAGTTTGCACTTTTTTTCTCTCTCCAATGCTGACATAAGTTCCTGCAATCTGTCGTAATCACATTTTCTCATCTACAATATTTATACAGCTCTTGATTGAATACTTGTGTCTGTAGATTATACTCAGATGAAATAAGGGGGGAAAAAGGTAAATCATGCATGTTGCAGTATTCATTAAAATTGAAAGTATTGTCATGTTTATATCCTGTCATATAAATTGTTTTCAGAAACTGTGATGTTATTGAAATTTAACAATTAAACTTTTTTCAAAAATACAAATGCATTCTGAATGTATTATTTTGACTTTGTAAAAATATGTATGCTTAACCAGGAAGATGGAAATTGGAAATAAATGTAGGAAACTGCTACAGGAGAGCAATGGCAAAAGCAGATCAGACTGCTTTGCTTCAAGAAAAGTCTTGGTCTGCCTTGGATGCATTCTAGTAAACTATCTCTAGCACTGTTGACGTCACGTGATGGAAGGTTTTCGGCCAATTTATGCAAGCGGAGGTCACACAAGAGGCTTGTGGGATAGCCGATGTGCTCCCTGACATACGCCGTTAAAGTAGTTCTAAGACTATTTCGCACAAAACTCTTAACTTACTCTTGTTGAGACAACAAACAAGCGTTTATTCGATACAATAAAATGTTTGTGTTGAAATGGAACCAAGTTTTTACATCTGAATGATTTCTGTAAAAAGTAGAGAGAAAAATAGTATCAGAATGAACTATTTTGGGCGCAAGGCTGTAATGCCAAGGGTCAAGCCTATTACGCATTCATTGCGAACTGTGCCAGAGTCAATACTACTGACTCGGGTATACAGAATGCCTTGGATGAGCACAAAGCTGGCCTGACTAGTGATGGAAGTGGTGGCGATGTTGCTTGCACATTTGCACAGGCACAGAATGCTGAGGATTTGATCCATCTTCACAAAGAGAGCAGTGCAATGTACATCACAAGCAGTGCTGACATCTTGGTACTCGTCC
This sequence comes from Theodoxus fluviatilis, assembly GCA_034096865.1. NCBI lineage: Eukaryota > Metazoa > Mollusca > Gastropoda > Cycloneritida > Neritidae > Theodoxus > Theodoxus fluviatilis. The sequence goes on along the minus strand of JAWQFJ010007010.1, from coordinate 8,568 downwards.
CCTAGGCAGTTGCCCACTGGGAAACTGCAGTCACTGAACCATGCCACTCCTGCTGGGAAGTCTGTGGGTCAGAAAGAAGGTGGCGTGGTTTTTAGTACGCCAAATACTGCGTTTGTTGGCAATTGCCTGCTGAACTTGGTCTGAAACTGGGAGGACAAATGGTGAGAATTTTGAATGGACTCCTTTGCATCTTCATTTGCACTTGAACCCATCTCATTCTCTGGGATGCCTGTAGTGTGTGTGTGTGTGTGTGGTTCATCTCGGGCATGTTTTTTTTTACTCAACTGCGAAGCAAAAGTGAGTCTATGTACTCACCCGTTTCGTCCGTCCGGGCGTGGTGTCGTCCGTATCAAACTTTAACCTTGGATTTTTCTCGGAGACTATTAAGTCTATCAACACCCAATTTGGCATGATAGTGTATGCTGACAAGGCGTCAAAAAACATACATAGTGACTTGACCTTGCTTCAAGGTCAAGGTCGCAGGGGCTGTAAATGTCTAAAAAACAGCCATTTTTCACATTTTCCCAATTTTCTCTGAAGTTTTTGAGATTGGATACCTGACCTATATAAGGTGTATAGGGCAAAGTAATCCCTATCTTCTGATACCAGTTTGATTCACCTTGCTTAGAGGTCAAGGTTACAGGAGCTCTTTAAAGTTGGATTGTATACATATTTTGAAGTGACCTTGACCCTGAACTATGGAAGATAACTCTTCCAAACTTCATAACATTGTAGTACACATGTTATACTTTCATACTAGGTCACCCGTGTCGTCCGTCTGGGCGTCCGGGCGTCCGTCCAGGTGTCTGGGCAGACCAGGCGTCCGGGCGTCCTGTAATCCATAAAAAACTTTAACGTTGGATTTTTCTTTGAGACTATAAAGTCTATCATCACCCAATTTGGTATATTGGTATATGATGACAAAGCGTCAAAAACATACATAATAACTTGACCTTGCTTCAAGGTCAAGGTCACAGGAGCTCTTCAAAGTTGGATTGTATACATATTTTGAAGTGACCTTGACCCTGAACTATGGAAGATAACTGTTTCAAACTTAATAATTATGTGGGGCACATGTTATAATTTCATCATGAGACAAATTTGGTCACATATCATTAAGGTCAAGGTCACTTTGACCCTTACGCGTCCGGGCGTCCTGTCATCCGTAAAAAAAACTTTAACGTTGGATTTTTCTCGGAGACTATTAAGTCTATCAACACCCAATTTGGCATGATGGTGTAGGATGACAAGGCGTACAAAAACATACATAGTGACTTGACCTTGCTTCGAGGTTAAGGTCACAGGAGCTCTTCAAAGTTGGATTGTATACATATTTTGAAGTGACCTTGACCCTGAACTATGGAAGATAACTGTTTCAAACTTAATAATTCTGTGGGGCACATGTTATACTTTCATCATGAGACACATTTGGTCACATATCATCAAGGTCAAGGTCACTTTGATCCTTATGAAATGTGACCAAAATGGGGTAGTGTCCCACTAAAAGTGACCATATCTCATGGTAGAAAGTGCCAATAAGCACCATTGTGCTTCCTATGTCTTGTTTGTACTGGTGGTAAGGGTTTGAATGGTAAGCTCATCTAGTTACTGCTCTGGATGTCCCCTGCTCTTCAGCTTGATCTGTCTAGGAGTGACTTCTGAAGAGTTTTCAGGCATGCCTTCAAAGAAGAAAAATCAATGCATAATTAACAATTATCTATTTGGTATAAACAATGTATGTGTGACTATCTTAGTTAGCTTTGACTCTTTTGTGTGATTATCTCTGCAATTGATGTAATCAAAGTGATATGTAATGTGGGCACGGATGAATTGTGATTTTGTTTTCCTGTAAGGACTGACCATGCACAAGTGCATTATTGGTGATATGTTTTGAGTATTGCCGGAACAGTTTTCCTTATTATGGCTTTCCTGTGTCTTTGTTGATGATAGAAAGTTTGTTGCTGAACTACACCTTGTTGTATGTAAAGCTGAATGTTGTTGCTCTATGATGGTCGTTGTACATGTCACCAATATGGACATTTCCATGTGACAGGTATATATGCAGGAAAAATTACAACAATGCACAAACAACGGTTACAAACATTCACAAGAATTACAAGCTAAAAAATGTGAATTCTGCATGAAACATGCTTACTGCAAGTTGAAGTCAATGCACAAGTGATTCAACAACTGTCAGCCATTGTGCATGTGTGTGGATGTGTATAGTGTACATGTGCGTGCATGAGCGCATGTGTGAGCCTGCACGTGTCAGTGTGGATGTGTGTGTATATGTCTATTTCTGTGTGTATTTGTGCATGTGTCTCTGTGCGTCGATGTGTCTGTTTTTGTGTCTGTCCCTGTCTCTGTGTATCTGTGTGTGTCTGTACGTGTATCTGTCTCGCTGAGCCTGCCTGGCTGCCTGCCTGCCTGCCTGCCTGCCTGCCTGTCTGTTGCAAACACGCATGCACAAACACGCACGAGCATACTTACAAATATACATGCACAATGCTTATGAATCCCACCTTTTTGGTAACTATAGTTGCTAGGAGTATGTATATCTGTCTCTCTGTGTCTGCCTGCCTGCCTGCCTGCCTGCCTGCTTGCCTGTCTGCCTGTCTGTCGCGCGCACGCACGCATGCATGCATGCACAAACACGCGCACGCACGCAGACATACACGCACAACGCTTATTAATCCCACCTTTTTTGGTAACTAGGAGCTAGGAGAGGTGCGACCAGGATGTCGAGCTTGAAGTGAATTGCGAAAAGAGTGCAAAGTCAACCCATAAAACAACGAACGACTGTCTTCTTTGGGACACCCAGACTCTATCATTCTATAGAAGTTTCTATAGAAATTTCTATAGAATTCTATAGAAATTTCTATAGAATTCTATAGAAATCTATAGAATTCTATAGAAATTTCTATAGAATTCTATAGAATTTTTATATATGGGTATGGACGGTGTTGGACTGCAGGGACCTCTAGCCGTTGGGTCGGCTGAAGTGGCTGTATCTTTGCATACCTGCACTTATCAGTCCTCTGCGTGTTCGTGCATGTGTGTCACAAACAGGGCAGCCTTCATGGTTCTGTCTTGAGAGAGCTGCATGGCGACCGTCCGCAAGCCTGAGCTTGCAACATGAGCTGTGGAGGTACGGTATCATGGTACAAAGTCATTCTCTGATGTACCAGATTGAGTATTCAAAAAGTGCGTCGTGCTGTCACCCGTATTGAAGTCAAGTCGGTGTCCAAGAAACCCCATTGTATGCATCATCTCACCAGGTCTTGAACCAATACGTCACTCGTAAAATAAGACGGAAAAGGACATTTATTATCAAAAGTTTCATCACAACGACATGAATCAAGTATATTTGTCTTCTGTTAAACAACAATAAACTGTCGCTTAACAAAGATATATATGTAAATCATCTAATGTTTGAATGTTAAAAAATGACTCTGAAGTCGGAAGGGAAAGGTCTATTCTGAAATGGTTCATCACAACGATAAGAATGAAGTAGATTTTTCTTCTGTTGGAAGAACAATAAGCACTCGGTACACAGAGAAATACATCAATCGTCTAAAGCTTGCATTGCTTTAAAAAATATATTCATTACATAAGAAGTGAAAGAACTCATTTTCTTTAAAAATAAATAAAAATAGTAAGCACTCAGTTAACTAACACATAGGCTAAATAATATAAGGCATGTACTAGTAGTAACCTAACAGCATGGTAATGTTTTAACAACGAAACTATTCTTCCTTTCAACAATACAAGATTTTAAATGTATTTTAATTGACATCTTTCTCATTATCTCCTTCACCACATCCATCTTCCTCCCATCCCCCACCCCCTTCTTTCCAGAGTCTGCTGGTGCTTCTCGAGGCACTCTCATTTTCAGTCCTCCTCGTCCCTTCCTCCTCATCTCCTCCTCTTCCTCCTTTTCCTTCTCCTGCATCTTCTTCACCGTCAGAATCACCACTGTCGTAGTCGTCGTCATAGCAACACCAGCAAAGTCAAATGAGTATATAATCAAAGACAGTGATCCGACATTCTGTCAATAAATAGAGATGCATATTGCAAATCCTATGTCATCACCTTTCGGTATTGTCAATGTCTCTTCCGTTTCACTTCACTTAGTTCATCAGTCAAGCAAATTGTTTGTTCAGAAAACACTGCCATTCGCGCGACACGACAAATTCTTGTCTGTCAGGGTACCTTCTCTGCCACCCTAACTCGCCCTCCCCCCCCCCCCCCCCCCCCCTCTCCCCTCCTCTCCCTCCCTTCCAACTCCCCTATCCCCCTCTCCTCCTCCCCTCTCCCCCTTCTCTCTCCCCCCCCCCCCTCCCCCTCAATGCAACGCAAACGTTGTGCGACAAGCAAACTTAAGTTAGAGTCGTGCGATGTCATCATAATATGTAATGTCTTTCAACTGTGTTAAGTCTGGGAGGTTTTAAAAACGCTATAATAGGTACTGTCTCGATGATGACGAACGACGACGATGATGATGATGATTACATCCTCGGTAAATAACTGTTCAATTGATATCTCTCTCTCTCTCTCTCTCTCTCTCTCTCTCTCTCTCTCTCTCTCTCTCTCTCTCTCTCTCTCTCTCTCTCCCTCTCTCGCTCTCTCTCTCTCTCATGCACACACACACACACACACACACACAATTACACGGCACGCGCACTCACGCACACACACATACACACACGCGCGCGCGCGCGCGCGGGCCACACTTACACACTCACATTGACACACATACATACACACACACGGCACGCACATGCACACACACACACATACATGTACATACACATACACATATGTACATACGCACATACACGCAAACACACACACGCACACATGCATACACACCCATACACACACACGCACACGCAAACACACACGCATGCACGCACATCACACACCCACATACACACACATACAAACACACACACACACATACTTGCACACATACAAACACATACACACACACACGACACACACACACACACACACTTACATACACACAAATACACACACGCACGCACATCACACACCCACATACACACACATACAAACACATACACACACCTACTTACTCACATACAAACATATATACACACACACGACACACACACACTTACATACACACTTACATACACACACAAATCACACACACACACACACACACACACACACGACTCACGCAAATGTACACCGCCCTACTCTCATGATCGCACACAACGTACACATTCGGACTGCAGCTTTTCCATACACCACAGGCAGCGCTTGTACTTTGTTTACACGTACTGACCGTAAGGTTAGCCTGCTATTGTGGTGATAGGAAAACTCAATCGCTGCATTCAAACGGAAACTGGAATGGTTTGTTTGTAATGCGACGTAAATCTTTTAATTGTGTCGATGAAACCTCCAATACACGGTCCGTCCTCTATGGTACCTTAACTGGCGCCTGTAGGTGAGCTAATGTGAGCTCTAACGTTGCATACATGTTGCAAGATAGGTACAAGTGACACCAAAAAGAAATACGCAGACGACGAACCTCACAACAATTGAGTTCCCATGGACCTGATGTGTGGGTGACCTACTTCGCCAGTGGTATCTCTGTGCAGTAGGCCTATGTCCCGAAGGCATTCTCAAACCACAACACCGCTATTCAAACAAACCAGTTCCAAGGACGGTGCAAATAAAATTGTGAAAAAACAGCCATAGACAAAATGAATAGATATACTTAATTGTACGTCAGATTAAACGCGAAGTGCCGTTGCGTTGGTTTGTTGGACTGTAAACATTGAAGAATAATCACAGGGGAATATGATTTTAAACGCGTCTCCGCCACTAAACGGAGATATGCAACAGAGTGACATTGTGAGTTCGTGACTCTGAGTAAGGAACAAGGCGACAGTTACGGTAGCGTTGATCTGCTTTCTGCCATTCCCTTCATTTGCACAGGAAGTCGCACACTGTCGAGTAATATTCATTCGTGTTCACGTTTTTGGCTCTAACGATCAGCTCGGTGCCTCCCACGTACATCTCCACCAGGATTTCAGCTTCCTTCGTGTCGTGGACCTTCTGCAGGTCCACCGTCACCTCGCCCAGCTTCTCGCAACGCGCGTCTGTGGTGTGGATGGGGTCCGCTTCCTTAGACTTGTAGATGGGAAGCACCAGCTTCTTCTGGCGGTCCTCGCATGGCTGGAAGATCTCGGACTTGGCCAGTTTGTCGACTTCCACGATGTCGTCCATCTTGATGAAAGATGCGAAAACGTGTCGGGACCTCTTCATCCTGTCAGCAAAGTAGGCTTCCTCTTCCCTGTGCCGACCCTGCTCGAACGGCTCGTCGGCCTCCACCCCGTATGTGAAGGCGGACGCCCTCCATCCGATGACAGTGGGGTCGTGGCGGAAGAGGACGGCACCCTTGAGCACAGCAGCAAAGGGGTCGGGGGGGATGACGATTTTTGTTCCACTGTAGTGTCCCGTCAGCGTGGTCTGAAGGATGCGGCAACTTGAAAAACCACCGACCAGCAGAATCGTGTCTACCTTTCCAACCTTTTGCAGAACGATGTCCATATGCCCTTTCACACCTTCAACAGTTTCTTCAAAGAATCCTTCAAATGTTGACCTCTTTATTTTCATTCTGTTCTTGACGATGGAAACATTGCGTTTGATTTCGTCGTCTTTGTCTTGTAGAGCATTCTCCAAAGCGTCAACTGCACTCCGGGGAAGTTTCAAGTAAAAGTCATCTCGCGGCTCAGGCATTTTCTTGACTTCTTCGAATTCCCTGTCTATCTCAAGGGTCTCTAGCTTCTCCAGGGATGCAATCGCATCAAAACTCGAGATTTTCTGCAAAAACTTTTTGAAGGCGCTGTCCACTCGTGTTCCCGCGCAAGGGCCTCCTGTAGGGCGGTGGAGCTCCCTGAGAACCCCCCTGACAGCTGTTGCCTGCTTAGGCGTGGAGGCTGCTGGCTCGTTGTCTTGTGAGGCCACGTGTTTCGGCTTCATAACCTCGTAGACCGTGATGTCCACAGTGCCCCCTGTCGTTGAAAGAAGTGCCACATGAATGCAGAGCAGTGGAACAAACCAAACAGTCTGGGAAATAAACAGTTAACACGATGTAGGTAGTTTCTAACACTGTTTGCTTTCTACAGGTGATGCCATATTCTGCACCATGCATAAATACAATAGTAATTCGTCCAAATGCTCTATTAAGAGTTTGGTGCGTCTGCACAATAATACATATGACTTACTGGGCGGAAAATGTCGTAAGATCTGAAGGACTGAAAACCATTATGGCCTGTCTGACAACAATGCAGTTTTTTTTTATCATTCCCTAACACTCGTAGAGTCCGACGACATGTTCATCAAGATGACGAGGTGGAAATGCTACTAACCTCCGTTGTCCACCACCATGAAGCGGGGAGCCAGGCTGGCAGATGCCCAGGTGGCCCTGGCGGCGGTCTTCCTCCAGACACAGCACGGACGCCGCCTCCGGCTCCAGAGCCAGCGACAGTCTCTCGTCAGGGATGCCTGCCTGTGTACGTCGTGAAGAGAGGCGCGCGTGAGTGTGTGAGGTGAGTGAGAGTGAGTGATTGAGTGAGGGTGTATGAGTGAGTGTGAGTGAGTGAGTGAGTGAGTGAGGGAGTGAGTGAGTGAGTGAGTGAGTGAGTGAGTGAGTGAGTGAGTGATGTGAGTGAGTGAGTGAGTGAGTGAGTGAGTGAGTGAGTGATGTGAGTGAGTGGAGTGAACGCACGAACGAACGAACTTAGTTTATTGTTAGGCCTCCGGCCCATCCACAATTAGATTATACATAGTATGCCTCATCGGCCATTGCAATACAGACTGCCTCCTTCCTTCTTTTAAATGCATAATATAGATACATTGATACCTGTCGTATAGAATTCACGTTCTGTGTGTCAAGAGCGCCTGGACACTGATGTCACCACCGTGGAACAAATTAGCAAAATATTTCAGTCTCAAAACCTGGTACAATGGACATTCGAGTAAGAAATGTTTTTCATCCTCCTCAGATTCATAACAGGCCTGGACAAAGGAATAAGTTGCTATTACCTTCATTTACAAACAGATCGCTGAAGCCAGTGCGGAAACGAACATACACGTCACGAAATGCTTTTTTGTCTAGTGCAAATAAATAGTCTTCTCTGCCCCAGAGAGTCTTAAAGGATTTATAGAAATCGTATCTGCAACTTTTCATTAGAGATTCAAACCCATATACCACTGTATTCACTTAAAAGGCGTGTTTTAAGTTCTCTCAAAAAATTCTTTCTCGTGTGGTACGTTTTTTGCTTTCCCCACACTGTACCAAAATCGTATCTATACAATATTGGACTTAACCCTTACCGTGGCAGTCGCGTACTGAGTCGCGCTCCGCCTAGCTGCGCCACTGTGGCAGTCGCGTACTAAGACGCGCTCGATACCCCATGTGTTGTCTTAGCTCTACAACTACATGATAGGCACGTTTAGCTTGCAGAGAATGGTCACTACCTAGAGATAAGAGATAGGGCCTTGGTTGACTATCATATAGCACTTGATTTT
>JAWQFJ010007009.1:0-20522 GCA_034096865.1 Theodoxus fluviatilis | reverse complement strand
TCGGCCTATGAATAAACACTATTTCAGTTCAGTTTTGTTTGCGGCTAAAGGCAATAGACAAGTCACCAGTGTAGCCAGCATCACAAGCTCACCAGAAAGTTTGGATGTGACTCACATGGGTCATATCGTGCATCAATTAGTCACTCGATCGGTCAGTCGGTCAATCGTTCTGTCGTACAGTCAGCCATCCAGCCGGCTAGCCAGCAAACCAGTCAGTCAGTCAGTCAGTGAGTCAGCCAGTCAGCCGGCTAGCCAGCAAACCAGTCAGTCAGCCAGTCAGTCAGCCATCCAATCGGCTAGCCAGCAAACCAGTCAGTCAGCCATCCAACCGGCTAGCCAGCAAACCAGTCAGTCAGCCAGTCAGCCGGCTATAGCCAGCAAACCAGTCAGTCAGCCAGTCAGCCGGCTAGCTAGCAAACCAGTCAGCCAGTCAGTCAGCCATCGGCTAGCCAGCAAACCAGTCAGTCAGCCAGTCAGTTAGTCAGCCAGTCAGTCGGCTAGCCAGCAAACCAGTCAGTGAGTCAGCCAGTGAGTCAGCCATCCAGCCGGCTAGCCAGCAAATCAGTCAGTCAGCCAGTCAGTCAGTCAGCCAGCCAGTCAGCCGGATGGATGGTCAGGCGTGTGGGCAGACGGACAGGTCGGATGGACCATGCCCGAGGTGCTGGTTCCTACCGGGTGGCTTTCCGTGGCGAGTACAGGAGGAAGCCCGTGACGGCGACGTTGGAGGGCGCTGGCCACGTGGCCACGATGTCCACGCTGCTGGACACGGAGGCGGCCAGGGACGTCACGCTGTAGGCTGTAAACGGCCACGACAGTCTTCAGGCATCCTCCTCCTCCTCCTCATCATCATCATCATCATCGTCATCATCATCATTATCGTCATCGTCATCGTCATCATCGTCATCATCATCATCATCATCGTCGTCATCATCATCATCGTCGTCATCATCGTCATCGTCATCGTCATCATCGTCGTCATCGTCATCATCATCATCGTCGTCGTCGTCGTCATCATCATCATCATCATCATCATCGTCATCGTCGTCGTTGTCGACAACAACTGAACTAGCTGTGGAGGATGAGGAGGATGGGGAGTGGAAGGAGGATACGGATGCGAGGGTCGTGAGAAATAACCCCCCCCAGTCGGCGGAGGAGCAGGAGGAAGTGGAGGTGCAGGGGCGAAGGAGTCGGGAGTAGTATGGGAGTAGAAGAGGACGGGGAAAAGGAGTAGGAGGAGCATGAGGCTGAGCAAGAGAATAGGAGGCAAAGGCAAGGAGGGAAAAGGAAAATGGTAGATGAGTCATTAGGAGGGGTGAGTATCAGAGACATCCTCAGGAGGAGGAGCAGCGGGGTTACTATTAGGAACATGAGGAGAAAGAGAAGACATAGGCGGATAACAAGAGCACCACACGAGAGAGGAGCATCCGAGAGCAAGGGGGTCGAGGATGAGGAGAAGACAGGAAGAAGGATAAGCAGAAAGCGGGAAGGAGAGCAGTATCGGATCCGTCTATGAGAGAGGGAGGAGAGTAGCTTCTTCTTCATTCTCTTTTATGTCTTACTTCTTCTTTCTTCTTGCTTCTTCACTTCTTCTCGGAATATTATCAATTAATTAATTCTGCTATAATATTATTATACACTTATCTGTGTGTCTTATTATACTTCTTATATTCCTTATCAAGCTTTAGTTCTCGGACCGATAAGCAGTTGACATTAATCATGAGCGGGAGCATAAAGGAAGGAGCAGGATGAATGATGATGATGATGATGATTATTATGATGATATGATTATGATTGATTATGATTTTGAGTGATGCTGATGATTGCTGGTTCGGATGGTTTTATTAGTGAGGTGATTAGTATTAGATATTACGTAGTATTATTATTGTTGATTCGTAGGAGGAGGAGTGAGGATTGGTAGTATAGTGATTATGATCTTTTCTCCTTCTTATTATTTACTTATATTCGTACTTCTTCTCTCTTTATTCTTCATCTTCTTCCCCCTTTTCTTCGTTTGACTGTTCTTCATTTTCTTCTTCTTCTTGCTTCTCTACTTCTTGCTTATTCGCCTACTTCCCCTTTTCTTATTCCTATCTCTCTTCTTCCGTCTTTCTTATTCACCTTCTTCTTCTTCGTTCTTCTTCGTCTTCTTTTCTCTTCTTCTTCTTCTTCTCCTTTCTTCTCTTCGTCCTCCTTCTTCTTTTTCGTCTTCTTCTTCTTCTTCGTCTTCTTACCTTCCCGTCTAGTCGTTCTTCTTACTTCGGCTCCTGCTTCTGCTTTCTTCTCCTTCTATTCGTCGCTTCTTATGCTGCTTTTCGGTTCCTCGTCGTCTTTTTTTTCTTCCTCTGCTTCTCCTAGAGAAGAAGGACTCCAGATACCGGAGGAGCAGGATAAGGAGCAGGATCAGGAGAGGAAGGAGGAGGAAGAGCAGCTGCTGTACCGATAACGGCTGCTGTGCAGATGGTGCTACAAATAACGTCTCTCAGTGTGGAAAAACCAAAATAATAACACTACGTGTACACGGCGTCAGTGTAATTTTCTGATGAGTCAAACTCATCCAATACTTTTCAGTAAATGATAAAGATAAAGAGACCCTCCCACCCCCACCCCCACCCCATCCCCACCTCCACCCCCACCCCCGCCAATATACACATGAATCAGGGGATTACGAACTCATGTTCCCATGTTCTCATGTGGCCCAAATCATAAGCATAGCAAACTCTTTTCAATTGCCCATCTCTTTCCATTGAGCTCACGAAGGAGACGCAAGCGTTGTCCATCATTCTAGAACAAAGCTCGCGGTCTCCCTGCGGTGTCCAAGGACAGATTTGGCCCCAGTCCGAGGAGCAAGGGGCGGACACTGACCGTGGGTCGTTGGAAGACGCAGGCAGACGACGAGAGCGACGAGGACGACGAGGACGACGAGGCTGACCGGAGACATCGCCATCTTGGGACGGGAGCTGCGACCCGCCACCCGTTATCCGAGACTCTACCCGCTGTGAGCTGAAGGGCAGCACATGCCCGGATCAGGGTGTCCTAACTGTAATCCGGGTGGCGGTGGCTGCCAAGCGGGGTGAACGCACCCGTTCCAGTCTGCAACGCCGCACCCTACGACCCGTGCCAACCTGGGTAAGGGAGTGAGGAACTCCCCCCCTCGCCCCCCTCCCCCTCCCCTCCCCCTCCCCTCCCCCTCCCCTCTCCCTCCCCTCCCCCACCACGACAATCCCGAGAATGACCTGGCTCATGAATAAGGCTGAAATGGTCGAAGTCGATGGTTATTCTGACCTTTGACCGCACCCGCCACTCCGCCTGACTGACTAGGCACGCCCGGGGAGTTATGCTAAGATCCGGCCGCGTTAATGTATCTGTGTTTTGTGACAAACTTCTTGCTCGGCGGTACTGTACTCCATGCACCTTAACGGTGCGCGTGATTCGGGTGTAATCTTAAGCTAAACGACGTTTCTTGGCAGTATTACACCCGAATCACGCGGAGCACAACATTTGCGCAGCTGAGTGCGAGCTGAGTGCAAAATCTGGGTCACGTAGCGGCGTCCATTTTCAAGGCTTGTGATTGGCTGACTCAAAGCCAGGTCATTCTCGAGGCTCCCCCCGTCCATGATCAGCGTCCTCGTCCTCCACACTGTCCGTTGATATGGCAACGGAACCGCGGCTAGAGGAAGTTCTGGCTTTCTGTTCAGTTTCGTGTCTGTCAGGAAAACGACCGAGAGTTTGACAATTGCGTTTTCAAGTAAAAGGACTTGATGATTCTAGGAATGATGGTCCTGCCACATGCGGGCTAGTGAGGTTTTCTCTCATGCATTGTACGAATGATATCTTTTCAGTAGGTCTTGAAGAGTGTGTGTGTGTGTGTGTGTGTGTGTGTGCGCGCGCGCTCTGTGTGTGCACGCTCTGTGTGTGTGTGTGTGCGCGCGCACGTGTGTGTGTGTGTGCGTGTGCGCGCGTGTGTGTGTGCGTGCGTGTTTGTGCGTGTGTGCGTGTGTGTGTGTGTGTGTGTGTGTGCGTGTGTTGTCTCCCACCTAAGAACAAGTTTTGCATTGGGATGAACTTTTCGTCACATTTTCTTCAGTGCTTATCTTTAGTCGGGAAAATGTTTACGCTTCCCTGCCTTCCCTGCCTGTGTGTTAGATCTTGTGCGGCTGTGATGGCTCTGCAGAACTTCCTTCTTTCTTCAAAATTATGGACAGATCGCCATTTGCTGCAGTTTTGCTCATTCTGGTCTGGAGAAAGTGGCCGGAATACATTCAGAAGTTGTATCTGTGTCTGTCCGTCCGTCTGCCTGTCTGTCTGTCTGCTTTTCTGTTCTGCCTACCTGTCTGCTTACGTGCCTGTCTGTCTGTCTGCTTACCTGTCTGTCTGTCTGCTTACCTGCCTGTCTGTCTGTCTGCCTGCTAGTCTGCTTGCCATCCTGTCTGTGTCTGTCTGTCTGTCTGTATGTCTGTGTGTGTGTGTGTGTGTGTGTCTGTCTGCCAGCCTGCTTGTCTGCCTCTCTCTCCACAGAGCCAACACTAAACATATAGGATGAATGAGCTCGTTTACGTCGTTCGTTTTCCTCGTGTCCCGAGTACAAGGATGACAGGTGGGAGGGGTGGAAACTCCAGTTCTCTCCCCTTATTCCGTGAGGTCACCCATTGCCTGTAGCGTGTCGGATACAGTCACTCGCACACACACACACACACACACACACACACACACACACACACACACACACACACACACACACACACACACACACACACAGAACATTCATTCACGACATGCGTTCGAACGAAAAGGAACACAGTAACAAACAAAACAAGCTAAATAAATGGTAGATTTCGTATTTATTTGCGTAAACACACGACTCTTGACAACGCGTTACCACGACGACAACGTCCCGACTGCTGTCTGTAGAACAGCGCAATACCAAATGGCAAGGATGGAACCAAGACGCTTCAACCTACAGGCAATCACCGTGAATTGTCGTCGTCTCAGTTGCATCATTGTCTCACCAACAGCAATGGCAATTAACTACACAGGGAGGCATACTCTGTAGCAAATGGGATCGAAGTAGGGGTCTTTGTCAAAAGGTCGTTCAAGCGCGACATGGTGATCTTTAGAATATGTTAAGTTTTATCAGTTGACGAGAAGAAATTAATTGGAAATACAAGCCGCGTTCACCCATCGCAAACTAAACAAGCAAACATTAATACGATTTATTAAAAAATTTCATGTCGGGTCCAGAATTCACACCGTGACTATGCAAGAGCTTTTCCTGAACACAATCACGTGACACTATTCACACCACTTGGCATTTCAGTGGCACCAGGAGGCCGGCTACAGAACAGGAGCCACCAGAGCCCGAGGGAGCAGGCAGCAGCCTTCCAAGGGAAAGTCTGCCACTCGTGCTTTGCCCTCGTCACAGCCAAGAGTTGCCTCTGACCTTTGCACTTCTCTCGTCCTCTCGTTTTGTTAGGTAAAGTTGATTATAGGTGCTCAAATCTGGGTGGGGGAAAATCGTAATCCAACTCGTAGGTCTATATGAATACCCACACTGGTCGCAATTACAGAGCAGTACACAGAGGAATCCATGCAGTAATTACTGCGCTGTAGAATGGTAGGTGTTAAATGGTCATGTCACGTTTGGAACGAATTGCAAGCAGCAACGCACTGCCTAAAACGTAAAACTGTATGCAGAGTATAATACAAGGGTGTGTAACTCTGCATGTGTGTGTGTGTGTGTGTGCATATGTGTGTGTACGTGTGTGTGTGCATATGTGTGTGTGCGTGCGTGTGTGTGTATGTGTGTGTATGTACGTGCGTGTGTGTGTGTGTGTAAGAATGATAAATACAACTTCGCTGTTTTAGTCATTACTGCAATCGTCCAAATAACGACCAGTGTTTGCTCCAAGTCAGTTTACAGGGCGAAGTATCACCAAAGGTGTTTTGGGAGGCAGTACTACTCAAGTCAATTTACAGGGCGCAGTCACACCAAAGGTGTTTCTGAAGGCAGCAGTACTCAAGTCAGTGTACAGGGTGTGGTCACACCAAAGGTATTTTGGAAGGCAGTATAGTACTCGTCAATGTACAGGGCATGGTCACACCAAAGGTGTTTCTGAAGGCAGCAGTACTCAAGTCAATGTACAGGGCATGGTCACACCAAAGGTGTTTTGGAAGGCAGTAGTATTGAAGTCAGTTTACAGGGCGTAGTCACACCAAAGGTGTTTTGGAAGGCAGTAGTACTCAAGTCAGTTTACAGGGCGTAGTCACACCAAAGGTGTTTTGGAAGGCAGTAGTACTCAAGTCAGTTTACAGGGCGTGGTCACACCAAAGGTGTTTTGAGAGGCAGTAGTACTCAAGTCAGTTTACAGGGCGTGGTCACACCAAAGATGTTTTGGAAGGCAGTAGTACTCAAGTCAGTTTACAGGGCGTGGTCACACCAAAGGTGTTTTGAGAGGCAGTAGTACTCAAGTCAGTTTACAGGGCGTGGTCACACCAAAGGTGTTTTGGAAGGCAGTAGTACTCAAGTCAGTTTACAGGGCGCAGTCACACCAAAGGTGTTTTAGATTGTATAGCAGCAGTACTACGACTCGGTTGGAAGCGGAGACGTCGGGAAAAAGGAACCATGCATATATCATCATGGATATACATGTATATACATGTACGTATGGTAATTTATGTAATGTAAGTGTACTTCTGATGCAAAAACGTTCCAACATTCATTAATAAAACCGACAAAAATGTTGATGCATGAATACATTGAATCATGATCACCTCCGGTTAAAATGTAAAAGTCTACCATATAAACAGAGCATCACATTAAAAGTCTACCATTAAAACGGAGCATCTCATTAAAAGTTTACCATTAAAACGGAGCATCACATTAAAAGTTTACCATTAAAACGGAGCATCACATTAAAAATGGTGAGTAACAATCAGTACTTAACACAGTGTATTTAAGACGAGTCAGGACATTTCAAATACATGCACTACAGCATACATCTATAGATCATTACTGCGGGTTGCACAGTTAAAGCTGCGACAATAACACAGCGCATATGATCACCCTTCTTCCTTCCCTTCCAACACCATGCCTCCTCTTTCTCATTCCCTTCCACCACCAGCATGCTCCTCCTCTCTTGTCTCTCCCTCCACACAACATGTGGCTGGCAAAGCCAAAGGGTCCGAGGTTTCCATGGACGAGGAAGAACACATGTGCTCAAGCCCACCATCCCGTCACTGAAAATCCACGAAGACCAAACACAGTACGCTAGAGACCTTCTAGACTGACACGCAGAACTAACAATTGCTGTCGAGATGATCAGACCACGGCAAACCATCCCCTGAAGGCATGTCTATCGCGCACCAGGGCAGTAGCGTTAGTGTACAGTGAGGGCATCATCGTCATCTTTGATGCATCCACAGCCGCCAAGGCAGTTCATGGGAGGAAAAACTCAATGCAAAACTTGGTCCATTACAGCATGCCAAGCAAATGGCACTAGCAAAGTCATAAAACGTGTTCTCAATCCGTAGATATCTCCAAATAATTATTTGTAACCGGGCATCACATCCTGGGTGTACCCTGACACAACAGCGAACTCACGGAACAAAGTCAATACACATCCAATGCACTGTAAGCACTACAGAGTGGTCCGTAAACTTATCCTTCCAAAGTACAATGAAAAGGACACCAAACATTACGCATCATATGAAGTAGCAATGGATTAAATTGACAAAAATATGTCCTAAATAAAACATGCAAAGTAAAAAACATTGTGGTATGGCATCTTTGTCACCATTGCATAATTACATGCATATGCAAGAACATATCATCATTAACATGCATATGCAAGAATATATCATCATTAACATGCATATGCAAGAACATATCGTCGTTAACATGCATATGCAAGAACATATCGTCACTAACAAACATGGAATATTTTATCATAAGCACAGACCACTACAGTATGTTATGAAACGATTAAAAAAGTAATAAGACAGGTTCTTGTAAGAATAATTTTCCATTTATATGTACATTATGCTTCCTTCATCCAAAGCATCATGTCGTGCATGTGTTGTCGTGCATGGGAACAATGGTGGCATGTACAGCACCTCTGACCACATTTGGCATCAACGTGAATAAGGTCAACATTCACCAACACCAAACAACATTGAAACAGTGTTGCAAACAGCGACACATGTCAGGAGGAATAACAAGAGGACTGCCACATCTTCTACAGGTCTCTACTTCCACAGAAAGCATAACAACTATTCAACAAAACACAACAATCCTATTTGCAAATACACGGTAATCAAAACAACAACAACAATCGGAAAACTCCATGCCCTGTCTAGATCATCACAGAAAAGCAATAATGTCACGAGTCGAAAAACATGTGCCTGTGTCAGTAGCTCTCACCTCAATACACTGTGCATGTGTGTACATGGTTGTGCATGCAGTGAGTCATTGAAATGTGAGGCTCTTAAACACAAAACATCTCCTTCCAACAGAAATGGGTCATCATCAAGGAGACATCCAAACAGCAGGCTTGGGTTCAACATGTGGTCAGAGTAATGTGGTAAACAGGCAAGTGGTGGATTACAGGCCATGCTTGTAAGGCATTACAGTTACAACATAATGGGTATTCAGCTGTTGCATATGAAATCAACACATTGAGGTGGGACAGTGGCACGACACACAATGTGCATCTACAGCATCAGCAATGGGTGGTCATACATTTCTCCACCCTAAAAAGCAAACAGAAAAAATTCAAAAAGCCAAAGTATGAAAGGTATGCAGGGGTGACAAATGACTAGAAGAACATCATCCCCATGAGCATTGGCATTACAGAGGAAGGTACCAAACATGGCCTATTTAGCATAATGGTCATCAAGGCACCAAGACCAATACCAGAATGTCACGGGGGATGGGGGTGGGGGGTGGGAGGGAAGGGGAGGGGAGAGCAAAGATTATTAATTGTAGATTTCATAACAGCTTTTACCATGATCACTTTTTGCTGTGAAAATAGTGCATATTTAACCATGTCATTTGGACACTTAAGTGTCTATCTATCACACAATATTATGAACACACCTGCTATGTAATATGTATTTTTGATGGTGCATAGATAAAAAAGTGTAGTATGTATGTAACTCTCTCTCTCTCTCTCTCTCTCTCTCTCTCTCTCTCTCTCTCTCTCTCTCTCTCTCTCTCTCTCTCTCACACACACACACACACACACAGACCATAAAACCTATGATTAATGACACATTAAAATGTCAAGGGGGAATGAAAGTGTGTTTGAACATAAGAAACTCATCATGTAACAATCTGGTTCAACGGTAATGGGTCATCATCAAATGGACAGCACAAATACACATCAGCAAAAAATACATAAGCAGCAACACGTAACATCATATCCATGAAATGCACTTCTTATGTTACGATCTGGTTGATTTGTAATGGGCTATAATCAAATGGACAGAAACATATATTTATATAACAGCAAAAAATACATAAGCAGCAGCACGTAACAAATCCATGACATGCACTTGTCATGTAACAATCTGGTTCAACTATAATGGTTATCATAAAATGGACAGAAACAAATACATAACAGAAAAAAGCATCAGCACATAACATCATATCCATGAAATGCACTTCACAGATGAAAGTGGATTCTCAGCAGGTCAGCAGTGTCAAACATCCATGAAAGTTTGCAACAGAAATACATACATTCTAGTGACAAATATGTAGGCATTGGCAACAAGAAATCCTCACATAATAAATAATAACAAGATCTTCACAAAGCAAATATGTACATATCATCAAATCAGTGAAAGAGATCACTCTATTACATGTACTTTGATTGATTAAAAAAGTTTTTGGGTATACATGAAAATATATCCTTATGTCTAAATTTAGCTGCATATATCTTTAATCATTCATATTTATTTGTTGATGAATACATGTATTTACAAAAGTGGAACTGCTTACATAATATCCCCAGAGGTTTGTCAAAAGAAGTCAGCAATGGTATACAAAATCTTCAAAGATGGAGAATTTGAAATGTTGTGTGATACTGATCTCTACAAACAATAAAACAGGCATTCAAGTTTGTACATGTATCTCTAAACACCTTTAACTGTCCACAGTGTCATGTCCTCTGTCTCTATGGCGCGTGCTAAGAGCAAAGGCAAAATACATGTTGCACCTGCAAGGCAAATCGGCCTATTTGAAATAGGCAGTCCAACAGGGATGACTAAAGGTCACGGGGGATTATTGTCTGGTAAACAGGTAATCAGCCATGGGAAACCATCACAATGCGTGTATGCAAACATGCAGTGATAGCATCAAGCATCTTCCACAAACAGGGTAAACTTTTGGGTGAATAAAATTTCAAAGAAGCAATTCTGCAGGTATGATATAGTGAAATATGTTTATGTCAGCAATGGTGAGAAAAGGATTGCAATATTAACATCCTTCACAGTAATGAAATTTTGTGGGAAAGCACTGGACACTACACAAAATCACTGTCATCAACATTGCAAATGCATGTGGGCAAATAACAATGCAACTTTGTCACATAGCAATATGAAAACTTATCAAAGAATGAATCATATTAACATATTTCCACACATTCTTATAACTACGGCATTGTGCCTTGTGTATGAGCTTGAGCATGGAAAGAACTATGGGAGTGTAAATCTGACACAGGTTTTTCATATCTTCTGACATGGGTAAGTGGCTAGGCCTCCCCTAAAACATTCAACAATGGAACAAAGGCATAGGTGCCTCGTGACACATATACACCAATCACTCCCATTTCCCTTGTGGCAACTATGTTGAAATTCCACTGGAAAATATCAAACACCAGATTACATTATTTTTTGTTAATGCATAGTTCATGCAAGCAAATTGTCAAGACAATTCAAATGAAAGTCACTCATTCCTGGACCAAATACAAAAAAAAATTTACAACCCAGGAATAAGTTTCCATCTCTTCATGCAACATCACATCATGTGATAATCATTTACTTTTACAATAGAAGATGAGTAGCTCTGTGTTTCATACACTTGTAGAAAACAAAACAATCTGACCAAATCCACACAAAAGTAGTGAAACCCCAAAGGACATGAATCCAAAAGCAGAAGTAATGTAATAGATGAGCGTTGACACAGAAACAATTATTCAATAAGACAGCTAGAAAGCTAGCAAACATCCTCATGAAATGGTGCATTATCTCATGAATTCACTCATAATGGGATCAAGAACTGGAAAGCATCATCAATGGGCGAAATGACTATGGAATAAAAATCGTGGTGCCACATGCACAGAACTGGTCAGTTTTAGCTGCCCATAGCAGGCAGCATTGCATTCAAAGGGAAAGGAAAGCAAACCTTTCATTCATTCATAACATTTGTTTCGTTTCCTTGCATCCAATCAAACACAAATTTATCTGTCAACAGCTATTCTGCACAGTGTCATCATTTGCGAAGGTGCAAACTGAGGACTGGTTTGTAACACTGGCAAGGGCAAAATTCATTTCAAACGTCAGTCCATGGATGATAATTCATATAGAGAGATTTTAAACAATGAAACTGAGGGGCTGATGTCTCCGTGTCAGGCCTCTAGGTATTAACTCTGTCAGTTTTACTGATGTCTGGTGTGGCTCAGGACGTGAACATCAATGAAAATCATCTGCTAAACTGCGGCAGCACACCGAGACACCGCTGGAAACAACGCCCTTCACGGTGGGGGACAAGCGTCTTCTTTTCACGACAAGGTCGTTACACTGGCCCAGAAGAATGGTGACAGCAGTCCTGCTCACTGCAAGTGTAAATAGAGGACGGCGCAAAGCCAGACCAGCCTGCTCCTAGCATCTAACCGGGGATAGGAAGGGGTGATCCCCATCGCAAGCTTTGGACATTGTGTAGTGTTTGTAATGTATTCCACATTCAAAATTTGCCCTGCACAGTCTGCAAGCCAGACAGAGAACCTTTATAAGCTTTATTTCATTCCCTTTTCTTTTCTTTGAGAATTTCATCCCCAGAGAAAAATCCCATGAAATGTGATAAGTACTAATGTCAGTTAAAATGTTGTCCACAGAGCATTACAAGATCAACTCTACAGTTACACAGAGAGACAGAGAACTCCTTAGCAAAAACGTGGCTCAAAATACTTTCAAGAAGAGACTTACTCAAGAGAGTGTTTTGGTCACTAACTCCTGAGACAGACATTCTAATTTTTCCTCATGGGTAGCATTTATGGCTGCCTACTACCTGGATGTGAAAGGCATGTTGTGATTCAAATTCTTTCTCCAGTGGACTGGGAGCAGGAGAAGGAGCATGGCAGGCAACTGGAAACAGCCTCAGTACTGCTGGCTTGGATTCGATGTGGGCGTTTCATTTTGGCTCCGTGGGTCAACAGCAGTTGAATGAGACAATCATCTTTCACTGCCTCTGCAAGAGAGAGGGGCGTCTCTCCTTCCCTGTTCTGGTGATTCAGGTCAGAGGTCTTCTTCAAAAGCGTCAGTGCCATCTCCTGCCTGTCACCCCTCCAACGTGAGCAGTCAGTGTCCCCAGGGAAACACAGATGAAGAGGAAGATTTCCTTTGTTGTCTTCAACGTCGGCCAGAGCTTGGTGATCCAGCAGAATGTTCAGAAATGTTTGATTGCCTTCTTTGGCAGCTACATGCAACGGAGTTTGTCCCTCTTTGTTTTTGTGGTTTACCTGAGCAGCATTTTCAGCAAGAAGTATGGATGAATCCTCTCTACGTGAACCAGCAATTCTGCCAAAGCACCACAGATGAAGAGGAAAACTTCCAGTGTTGTCCTCAATATCACGCTTAGGGTTGTGATTCAAAAGAATTTTCATCATTGTTATGTTGTCATGTTTGGCAGCCATGTGTAATGGAGTCTGCCCATCCAAATTTCTGTGATTGATGTCAGCAGTCGCCTGAGTCAACTTTGCACCCACTCTTTCCTGAGAACTTGGAGCCTGATGGCTGTAACGGAATGCATACGAGTTTGTAGAGCTTGAGTTGCTTTGGCCAGAGTACCAATGAAGAGGCAGGGACCCTGTGTTATCTTCAATGTTTACATTGGCATGGTTGTCCAGCAACACCTCCGCCATGTCAAGGTTGGCGTACCTGGCTGCAACATGAAGGGGTGTTTCTCCCTTCTTGTTCTGTTGATTAATGCCATGGAGTTTTGGCAGAGGCGAGAGTCCAGCTTGGTCACCTGAAGGATGGGTTTGGCGAAGCTGTTGGGTCATGGTTGCCATGTGCCTCCAAGATGCATCACCACTCTTTGAACTAGGGGAAAGTGGTAGAGTTCCATGGTTGCTGTTCACATCAACTTCAGCATCATGAAGCATCTGTGAAGGCTGATCTATGCTGGAATGTTCTTGTTTGTTTTCACAAGCCCATATAGTACTTGCATTTGCTTCCTTCTTGGGGGGGCCAAGATCTAGAGTCCTTTGAACCAGAGCTGTTTGAACATAACTGTGAACTTCAGATGATACATAGTGATAATATTTATTTTCAGCTTTACTGGAACAAATCATGTGCAGAGGAAGATCCTCTGCATCATTGAGGGTGTGCACATCAGCATTTTTTGAGAGGAGAAGTTGGGCCATGAGCATATTTTCTGCCTTGAGTGCAAGATGCAGTGGTGTATTTCCATCTTGGTTCCTTTGGCTGATGTCAGAAGTCTTTCCAACAAGTAGGTCCGAAAACGAGTCAGCTTCTTTCATGTCAGGCCACGATTCACACCTAAGGGAACAGTATGTATGGAGGGGAAGATTTCCTTCGTTGTCCTTCACGTTGACATCTGCACCTGACATCAGCAGACGGCTAGCCCCTGCCATGTTTTCTGATTTGACTGCCAGGTGTAAAGAGGTGAATCCATCACTGTTACTTTGGTTGATAGACGGAGCCCTCATTCTCAGCTCTGTCTCAATATACATATTGGTTTCCTCATCATATAGTCTGCCTTTGATGTGGCTGGAGTAGTAATGCAAAGGAAGAGCTCCGCTCCCATCCACTATGTCAGCTTGGGCACCACTCTGCAGCAGTAATTTGGCCATGGGGAGGAGACTGCGCGACTTGACTGCGAGGTGTAATGGGGTATTTCCCGCCTTGTCCTGATGGTTGATATCCAATGTGCTCTTAACTAGAGTCCTTCCAATTTGGGTAACGTGTTCTTGCACAAGCTCCTGCCACTCGCCAGTACAAAGCAAATGTAGAGGCAGGCTTCCTTCTTTGTTTTCCACATTGGCTGCAGCATTCTGATTCAGGAGAATTTTGATCATTTTGAAATGGCCATTCCTGCATGCCAAATGCAACGCTGTGTTTCCGTCATCATTTGCCGAGTCCCTCATGGAGATGCACATGTCCACAAGTGCTTGCATTCTCCTTCGTGGTGGTCCATGTCTCCGTTTTGTCTGTTTGAAATCGATTTGGTCCATCCACTGTGATGAAGGCAGCGAGAGAAAGACGTGCATGGGAGTGTCGCCCTTGCTGTTCCTGGTATCCGTTCTGGCCCAATGTTTCAGAAGCAGTTCAATCATGGGCATGTTTCCAGTCCTGATTGCAAGGTGCAGGGGTGTGTCTCTTTCTTCGTTTCCCAAACTGATGTCTGAAGTCTTCGCAATGAGCTGCTTCCCCATGCGCTGAGAGTCTGCTGGCGATATTTTGTCTGAAATGCTCAGCACGTGTAACGGTAAGGAACCAGAGCCATCAGGTATGTCTGCTGTGACTGTTTTCTCCAGGATGCGTTCAGCCATATGGACGTTGCCTGATTGAAGTGCAACATGGAGAGGAGTCAGTCCATCTGCGTTCCTGAGATTCAAACTCAAGTCAGATGTTGAGAGGACAACTTTTTTCTCCAGTCTTTTCCAGTTTGTCATCTCTTTCTTTGTCTGCCTTGTCCTTCTGGGAGGCTGCATGCAGAGCAAATGAAGGGGCAAAGATCCCATGGAGTCTTGCACGTTTACTCCTGAACCGTGATCCAGCAGTATGTCCAGCATGGTCATGTGGCCAGACAGGACTGCTGCGTGGAGCGGCGTCCTTCCATCTGCATCCCTGTGGTCTCTGGTCACGGTCATCTCAACTAAGAGTTCTCCAATGGCGCGTTCTGTGCCTCCTTTATCCTGGCAGTCCATAGAGCTGAAGCGGTGGAGGGGCAATTTTCCAGTTCTGTCTGTGACATTCGCAGCAGCTCCATGTGCCAGCAGTATTTTCACCACGGAGAAGTTGTTTCTTTCAAGGGCTAAATTCAGTGGAGTGTCGCTTGCCTTGTTCGTGTGATTTTTATCACATGTTTTGTCTACGAGCATTGTAGAAATTTCAAGCATCTTGTTTGCTTTTACTGACCCTCCATGCACGATGAATAAATGAAGGGGGAGATTTTTGTCAACGTCTTCTATATCAGTTCTTGCATTCTTGGTCAACAGCAGTTCCATCATGACGGAGTTTGCAGCCTTGCATGCACTGTGCAGGGGAGTGTGTTCATCGCAGTTTCTGTGATCCACGTCAGTGGTGTTTTGAATGAGAAGCGAGCAGATTCGTGCCCGCTCTTCAGCCAACTGTTTCGACGTCTGCTCGCAGAGCAAGTGAAGAGGTAAGGATCCAGTGTTATCCTCCAGATCAGCACAAGCCTGGTTTGCCAACAAGCAGTCAATCATGCAGAGATTTCCCTCCTTGCAGGCAATGTGGAGTGGAGTTTTCCCTGCCTTGTTGGGGTGGTTGATGTCATCCGTCTTGTCAACAATCAACGTTCCCACTTTTGCTACTCTGCTTGTGCGTGTTCCTGACAAATGTTTGCAGTACAAATGAAGGGGCCAATCTCCCGTTTCGGTTCCTATGCCTGTCTTGGCACCATGATGTAGGAGAGCTTCTGCCAAAAGTACATGTCTTCTGATTATTGCTTCATGCAAAACCGTGTTTCCTGATTTAAAGGCCTGGTTGGGGTCTTTTGACCCTTCCACAATCATAGCACTCACTCTCTGAGTTGTGGGAGTGTTTTCGGTGCTAGAGTGCTCACAGTACAGCTGAAGGGGCGTTGCTCCTGTGTTGTCCCGCGTGTTGACGTCAGCATTGCGAGCAAGAAGACTTTCAATCGTGCACTCCAGTCCTGCCCTGCATGCAGTGTGAAGGAGGGACTGTCCATCTTTGTCAATGATGTTCACATCTGGAGTTTGATTAATGAGCAGCTTTCCAACTCTTTCAAATTGCTGCTTTTGCTTCTTGCTGTGTTTGGAGAGAAAATCTGAGGTAAGACGGCGAAGCAGTGGGCCTCCAGAAGAATCCAGTGGCTCTGCACGTGCTCCTCGATTCAGCAGAATTTCTATCAATGATACATCCATCTTTTGGAATGCCCATTTCAAGGGACTGAATCCTTGTCTGTTTACATGGTTCACGTTCAATGTCCTCCTGGCTAGCTTCTCTGCAAAATCTTGTAACTCTTCAGAAGACTGTTGACATAGCACATGCAGTGGAAGGTTTCCGTCGCTATCCTCTACATCTGCACTTGCATTCCTCTCGAGCAAGTGCTCCACTTCAGACGGTTCTCCACTGTTGAGCGCCAGATGCAGATGTGTTTGGCCTTTGCCATTCTTACTATCGACATTGCAAATGTTCCGTATCAAATGCGCCCTTGCTTGCTTGTAGTCTTTGTCCAGCGAATAAACACGGATTTTACTGTATTCCCAGGGAAATTTCCCATGTTGATCAACCACATCAGCTCTTGCATTTTGTTGAAGAAGCACATTGACCAGCTGAATGTGTTTTGATTCCATAGCCAAATGCAAGGGAGTCTTACCCTTCTTGTTTGCGTGGTTCACATTAGAAGTTTGTTCAGCCAGGAGGTCTACGATCTTGAGTTTGTACGACTGTTGTGAATAGTAAGAGTCCCAGTAATCATGACGAAGCATGATATGCAGAGGATAATCACCATCACCATTTTCAGTGTCAAGACAAACTCCTACTTTCAGCATTGCCTCCATAATGTGACAGTTGCTGCTTTTGGCAGCCACATGCAACGGAGTGTTTCCCTCCTTGTTCTGGTGGTTTTTGTCCAGAGTTCTTTCAAGTAGCAATGCCTCTATCTTCTGTGCTTGTGCTTTAAGTGGGGTATTCTCATCTACGTAGTGGGTGGCACAGTAGCGGTGTAGAGCCAAATCACCATTCTCATTTTCCTTGTTTACATCTGCTCCTTGCTCGAGCAGCATGTCAACCAAGTGATCTTTGCGTCTGTCAATGGCGAGATGCAAAGGAGTGTTTCCCGTCTTGTTCTGAAGGTCTTTGTCGCGTGTTTTTTCCAGCAGCAGTGTTGCCATCCTCTGTCCTAGGGATGTGACGCTTGCACTCCCATATTCATAGCGATCACAGTGGCAGTGTAGGGGCAAATTTCCGTGCATATCTTGTTCGTTTGCACTTGTTGTTTCATCCTCTAGTAGCAGCTGAGTCAGGTGATCATAACCTCTCCTATTAAGAGTGAGGTGAAGAGGCGTACTTCCCTTATTATTTTGATGATTTTTGACTTGTGTTTTTTTAACCATTTCATCTGCTACACGATCTTTCAGTTGACTCGTTTCCACCTGTGAGTCCCTGAGAGATTCACACAAACAGTGCAAAGGAAAATCGCCATTGTTGTTTGCAATGTCGATCTGGGACATGTGTTCCAAGAGAGTGAGAACCATAGAGAGGTTTTCCGTCTGAGCAGCAAGGTGCAAAGCGGTGTTGCCATCCTTGTTTGTGTGAAGTTTGTCGTCTGTGGCCCGCACAAAACAGGTCTCCACTCTCTGCTTCACGATGATGTTGGAACACGCCTCACATTTCTTTTCGGAGGAATAGGAGCTCACCATTCTCTCTCTCCTGTCGCGATTGCAGTACAAATGCAGTGGGAAATTGCCATTGCAATCTTCAATGCTGGTTTTTGCATGATGATTCAGCAGTGTGTCAAGCAAGCAGATGTTACCCTGTTTTGCTGCAAGGTGCAGGACAGTATCCTTTGTGTTGTTACAGAGGTTGACGTCTTTTGATTTCTCCAACAACAGCCTCAAAAAGTCTTGTCGTTCGTGAGGAAAGTTTGCACACAAGTGTATTGGGTACATCCCCTTTTCATCTGCAATACTCATATCTGCTCCATGTTGCAACAAGACTTCACTCACGTCGAAGTTGTTGGCTTCCAGCGCTCTGTAGATCAGTGTTCTGCCTTTGTCAGCCACGCAGTTGAGGTCTATTTTCCTTTGTTTCGCGACAATGGTTTCAATGAGAACTTTCAAACATTTGACGGATGCTCTAGCTACTGCGTGTTCAATGGGGCGTTTTCCATCCTCATCTTTTGCCGTGATGTCAGCCCCCCGAGAAATGAGCTCCTGTAGGGCAAAAGGGTCTTCATGTCCTGCAGCAAACCAGACATCCACTTCTGCCGTCAACTTTGCTCCCGCCTTCCTCAGCACCTTGAAAAGCTCCGACATCCGGGCCACTTTCAGCTGATGCCAACCTGAAGAGGGATGAGTGTCTTTGAGGAGTCTTGAGATTACTCCGTCCAATGGATCCTGGCAACCCTTGGGTCTTGATGTTTTGTTGACAAGGAACTGAAGACTGTCTACTTTATCTCCAGTGCAGCATTGCCAAAGGAAGTTCTCGTAGTTTTTCAAATCGACGTCTCTTGTTTTCAGCTGTTGATAGACTTCTTTCAGAAGGGGGACATTTTCGTCACGAAGATTGCACACTGCAGTCACCAGATTTGCATCGACTTCAACTCCATGCTTGATGAGCAGTTGGGCAGTGCTGCAGTCACCAGCACTGCATGCAGTGGAGAGAGCGTCTTGAAGTATTTCCAGTCGTTTTGCGGTGCGGATCTCTGCCAGCTTGTCAGCCTTGATCAACTGAGCTGCGAGGGCGGGAACCTTGTGTTCAATGATGGCGGACAAGGGAGAGAATGGTTTCTTTCTGAGATGAAAGCGTTTTCTCCGCCTAGAGGTGCTATCTGTTTGCTGTAGGATCCTACCCATATCATCTGAAGTGAGGCTCTGTGATATGAGCTCTTTGACAAAATCAGCATCTTTTAGGGCTGGATGCTGCAAGGCCAATTTGAACTTTCCTCCTGCAAGTTCCCTGACAAGTCTGGCAGCCAGCAGAGGCCACTGCTGCTTGGGAACAGTGTAGGTCAGCTCAGACTGATCCCGCCCACACCCGCCAGTGATTATGTACTCGGACAGTTGCTGGACAGAGCAAAGTTCAAGAGCTTCATGAAAACTGGTTTTACAAATCACGACCACCAGTGAATCCCAGACAGACTGATGGGAAAATTGAAAGCCATTTCCAAGAACATCTCGAGACAAATACACATTGCAGAGGCTGTCCGCGATGTACCTGACTTGTCCGATGTTCACCCCTTCTCTGAGCCCACACATTGCCTGAACACGGGACAGAAACTGCGACGTTTCATCGCTGTCATCTTGGAGGAAGTCCACAGAGAGGCGACCGTTTTTCAACCAAGTCAACACAAGGACAAAGTAAGACTTGGGATCTGAGGTCTTCATGGCTCTGAACTGAGAGGAGAGAAAGTGAGCAGGATTGCAGAAAAAGTCCGCCCCCAGCCTCTGAGCCTCAGGGTTGGACGCAAAGTACGAGCATGACTGGGGGAAGCCTATGGGGGACTTTGCAGAGGCTTTAATCAGGTCTGACACGGGGACGCGGATTTCTACCTTACAAAACCTAAAGAAATTGCTGAGAATCTCCTCTTCGTAACTGGACCCCCAGTACTTTTTGTCCTGGAGTTGAATGACCTCCAGACTCTGAAACAGCTCATTGTGCTTGAGGTCTTCTTTGCACGTTTGGTAGATGTGGGTACGAGACACAAGAATGAGTTTCACCTGCTTGGCTCTAACTTTGGCCAACATTTGAGAAGCTTTGGCCTCCCAGCCCTCGTACAAATCCTCGTTGTAATTTCCCTTGCCGAAAATGTCCTCCACTAAAACCACGTACCTCAGGTCACTTGCGTCTGAGCTTTCCGGGGTGCCATGAGACTTGACTGGAGGTGCCGCACTTGCTCCTGGGGTTTCCTCTTCGTCGTTGTTGGATCCCCCTTCCTGCTGCACAGCCTCGATCCCGTCTCCAGGCAGCCACTCCCACTGCCTGGGGCGGTCCATGTGAACGGGCCTCAGCTTCTGTGTCTGCTGAAAGTGGGCCATGGCCTGGAGCGCCAGCGTGGTTTTCCCGTGGCCCGGAAGGCCCAGGATGAGGCAGGCGCCCGTCTCCTCCAGCTGCCTGGTGACGGCGTCCAGGGCCGGAGTCCGCACGTAGCCCTGGCGACAGCTCTTGCTCATCTCCTGTCGTGTGTTGGCTGGCACGGAAAGAAGACATGGCTTCCTGGAAGCATGACTCACACATGAGCAGCAAGGTCATCAAAAACAAAGTGCCATTTTTTTTCTTCCCGAATTATGGAAGTGGACCCTCGTTTAAAGTGAAGCAACTCTGCAATCACTAGAAACATTTCAGAATGTGATAAA
>JAWQFJ010007008.1:10000-12513 GCA_034096865.1 Theodoxus fluviatilis | reverse complement strand
TGCTGTTGCTATTGCTACACTTGCTGCTACTGCTGCTTTTCCTTCTGCTACAATTGCTGCTACTGCTGCTATTGTTACTGCTACAATTGCTGCTACTGCTGCTGTTGTTACTGCTACAATTGCTGCTACTGCTGCTGTTGCTATTGCTACAATTGCTGCGACTGCTGCTGCTGCTGCTACTGCTACAATTGCTGCAACTGCTGCTATTGTTACTGCTACAATTGCTGCTACTGCTGCTGTTGTTACTGCTACAATTGCTGCTACTGCTGCTGTTGCTACTGCTACAATTGCTGCTACTGCTGCTGTTGCTATTGCTACAATTGCTGCGACTGCTGCTGCTGCTGCTACTGCTACAATTGCTGCAACTGCTGCTATTGTTACTGCTACAATTGCTGCTACTGCTGCTGTTGTTACTGCTACAATTGCTGCTACTGCTGCTGTTGCTATTGCTACAATTGCTGCGACTGCTGCTGTTGCTATTGCTACAATTGCTGCTACTGCTGCTGTTGCTACTGCTACAATTGCTGCTACTGCTGCTGTGCTATTGCTACAATTGCGGCGACTGCTGCTGTTACTATTGCTACAATTGCTGCTACTGCTGCTGTTGCTACTGCTACAATTGCTGCTACTGCTGCTATTGTTACTGCTACAATTGCTGCTACTGCTGCTGTTGTTACTGCTACAATTGCTGCGACTGCTGTTGTTGCTACTGCTACAATTGCTGCGACTGCTGCTGTTGCTACAGCTACAGATGCTGCGACTGCTGCTGTTGCTATTGCTACAATTGCTGCGACTGCTGCTGCTGCTGCTGCTACTGCTACAATTGCTGCGACTGCTGCTGTTGCTACTGCTACAATTGCTGCGACTGCTGCTGTTGCTACAGCTACAGATGCTGCGACTGCTGCTGTTGCTATTGCTACAATTGCTGCGACTGCTGCTGCTGCTACTGCTACAATTGCTGCGACTGCTGCTGTTGCTACTGCTACAATTGCTGCGACTGCTGCTGCTGCTGCTACTGCTACAATTGCTGCGACTGCTGCTGTTGCTACTGCTACAATTGCTGCGACTGCTGCTATTGCTACTGCTACAATTGCTGCTACTGCTGCTGTTGCTACTGCTGCAATTGCTGCGACTGCTGCTGTTGCTACTGCTACAATTGCTGCGACTGCTGTTGTTGCTACTGCTACAATTGCTGCGACTGCTGTTGTTGCTACTGCTGCAATTGCTGCGACTGCTGCTGTTGTTACTGTGATCCTTCCGAAGCTAACTCGCGAGCCGAGAGTTCGCCCAGTCAAGAAACTATGAAGCGCTACCCTAGTTCGCCGATCTCTCTGAACCTAGTTCCCCGATCTCTCTGAACCTAGTTCCCCGATCTCTCTGAACCTAGTTCGCCGATCTCTCTGAACCTAGTTCGCCGATCTCTCTGAACCTAGTTCGCCGATCTCTCTGAACCTAGTTCCCCGATCTCTCTGAACCTAGTTCGTCGATCTCCCGAAGCTAGTTCGCCGATTTCTCTGAACCTAGTTTGCCGATCTCCCAAACCTCATTCGCCGATCTCTCTGAACCTATTTCGCCGATCCCCCGAACCTAGTTCGCCGATCCCCCGAACCTAGTCCGCTGATATCTCTGAACCTAGTTCGCCGATACCCCGAACCTAGTTCGCCGATCCCCCAAACCTAGTTCGCCGATCTCTCTGAACATGGTTCGCAGGCAGAGAACTCGCCAAATTAAGACCACACTTTATAGTTAATTGTAAGAGGCAAGAGTACAGTGTCATGATGGAATGCTTGGACGAGAGAAAAAGAGGACGGTGAGGGTGGTGGAGGGGCGGGTGTGTGTGTATGTGGGTGTGTGTGTGTGTGTGAGAGAGAGAGAGAGAGAGAGAGAGAGAGAGAGAGAGGAGAGAGAGAGAGAGAGGAATTTCGGTGATTACCAATGTAGAATATGTTATCATACATACTTTGTACAATGTATTCTGGTTAAGTCATAAAATTAGTTCTCAATGCATTGTATCTGTTGTTATTCATACTGTTCTCTTCAGAGAGAGAGAGAGAGAGAGAGAGAGAGAGAGAGAGAGAGAAAGAGAGAGAGAGAAAGAGAGAGAGGGAGAGAATGAGGGAGGGAGAGGAGGATGGATATAAGGGGGAAGATTCAATAATCAATTTGTAGAACACCTTTATTTTTTTACCAGACGATACACTGTTCACATGGTAAAACTATTTTCCTAGTCGTCAGTGACTAAGAAGTTAAAACATTTACAAATATTACATATGGCATCTGCAGGTGTGTGCAGCCATTTCTACAGAATGACAACGACAGAACAATGTGCAGAACATCTACACAACATGAAATGTGACGCAAAATTTGATTTCTGGTAAAAAAGCAAATAACTCAGGGTAGCATTACATTATGTGCAAATAAACTAATATAAGGCAGATGCTGAATATCAATATTTGAATGTAATGAACGCTGTAATTTGAGTTTTGGGGAGAAAACGCTCGCTAGTAATGGCA
>JAWQFJ010007008.1:0-5000 GCA_034096865.1 Theodoxus fluviatilis | reverse complement strand
CGTGGATGGATGGAAGGATGGCAAAGTGGATGGATGGATATATACCTGGATGGATGGAAGAATGTATGAATGCACAAAGAGGTGGGGGAAAGATGGTACGAACGAGCAAACGAAATTTTAAAAGACAGACAGACAAAAAGAAAGAACAAAGACGCACATACAGAAAGAGATACCACCACCGCCACCACGGCCACTACCACGACAGTCGTTGTCGTCGTCGTCGTCGTCATCATCATCATCACCATCATCATCATCATCATCATCATCATCATCACCATCATCATCATCATCATCATCATCATCATCATCATCATCATCATCATCATCATCATCATCATCATCATCATCATCATAATCATCATCTATGAGGACTTGTAGTGCTGTGAACTGTGACAGGAAGGACTACGAATGGTGTGAACAATGTATTTGCTAACAAGGATTAACATCTGAGAGTGTTGGTGTGTGTGTGGGGGGGTGGGGGGGGGGGGATGTTTGTGTGTGTGCATGCGTTATGCGTTGATGATCGTGTATGTATGCTGTGTGAGTGTGGTTGTTGATGTGCATGCCTGTCTCTTGTTGGTCTTTCCTGTGATTGTGTTGATATGCAGGGCTTGTACATGTGTTATGGTTGAAGATCGGGTATGTGTGATTGCGTGACGATGATTGTTTGATGTGCATGCTTGTGTTTTTTGTTCCTTCTGTGATTACTTGTTGCGATGTAGAATGTTTCTCTATTAAATCGAATTGCCTAATTGCCTATGATGTAGCGCTAAATGTGTCCTATCTTATTGTGACTGTCTGTTTACTATATCTGATGCGCGTGTTCAGTATGTATATTTACTTGAAGTAACATGGTGTAATCATATTTGTTAGAGTAATTAATTATCATACAATTGCATGCTATCTTTTTTATGGCCTATGATTAGTGTGCGGACTCCATAACTTGAGCGCTGTGATTGGGTTAATTAATATTGAACTTCTTGTACGTTTCTGTTTTTGTATGTATGTATTATGTTTTTGCCACCGACAAAACATTTCCTTGTAAACAATGAGGACAATGAAGTATCTTGTATCTTGTATCATCATCATCATCATCATCATCATCATCATCATCATCATCATCATCATCATCATTCATCATCATCATCATTCATCATCGTCGTCGTCTTTGTCGTCTTCGTCGTCGTCGACGTCATCGTTGTCGTCTTCATTAAAACAACAATAACAACAACTAAAAAAACGACAACGACAACAACAACAACAATGGTGTTGTCATTATCATCAGCAATCAGCGGAACAAGCACTCGCAAACTTGTGCCTACTGAGCATAGAAAACAGGCCTTGCAAATGCTGCATTGCTGAACTGAAGCAAACGTAATACCCACACAGGCAAATAGAGCACTTCGGCGGAGCACTTTGCAGCCGAGTGAATACACGTGAATTGGTCGCTTGCGGATATTGACCCTGACTTCCTTGTTGAATGTAACAATCGAAATGGTCTTGCGTGGCAGCTGGCCTTTCAGTACTTCCAGCAAGCAGGTCATGTTTTACTCTCTGTTCATAAGTTATTCAGCCAAATAACTTTTGAAATGTCAAAACAGATTTTTATGAAATATTAAGATTTACCGAAGGAACAATTTTTTTAGGTTATTTGTTGTCTCGTTTCGGATATACAGCTTTTAATGACGCCGCTGTATGCGTTTCGCACTTAAGGCGCCTACACACGTACCGGATGTCCCCCGGTTTTGCTGCCGATCCGGTCCCGGTTGACTCATTTACATACAATCTGGCCCGGTTCTTGTCGGTAGGGCAGGCTCTATTCCCTGACCCAGTTTCGACCTATTCGTATGCCGGGCGACGCGAAAATGACGAGAATCTCGCGACAAGTTGCCAATTTAAATGGCGGACCCTGTCTCCCCTTCGCGCAGAAAACGCTGTATTCGGGGGATACTAAAACCCCATCCAAAGAAAATGTAAGACATGAACAACATTAATTTATCAAAGCTGTATGTTGAATGTATCCATAGGTGATGAAAGCTGGTACATTTTACAATTCGCAATGCAGGTCAGACACATTCATCTACACGCCGAAAGCGTCCGCGAATCGAATTTTATTGTTGCGTCTTCGCATAGAGAGCTACAGCCGACACGTCGAAAGCGAGTGTTGGCATTAATTTATCAAAGCTGTATGTTGAATGCATCCATAGGTCATGAATTTTATCGTTGCGTCTTCGCCTACAGCCTACACGTCGAAAGCGTCGTTTCCATAGCTCAGCGAAAGGACGTAACTCTAAATTCTGACATCGCTTCGCGTAATGAAAATCGCTCAAGTTCGTAGTCTTGGTGTAATCGTTGCGTGTGGGGGTCAACCCGATTTTTACATGCACGGTCAGATCGGATCGGGAGCAAAATCGGCTTGTAAACCGGTACGTGTGTAGGCGCCTTTAGATGTCTCCAACAGAAAGTAAAATGAACTCAACCGTGCAGGTCATGGAAGAGAAAATGTGGTATTCTTCGTAGAGGTCTGTCTCATGATGCTCTCAAAGTGTATTTTTTTTCATTTTACATACAATCATCGGTACAAGTGCGAATCTTGCGTCAGTGGTGACGATTTAGTTTTAAATGGATCATTATATGATAATGACATTAAATGTTTATAGTGTGCGCCTGTTTGAGTATGCACATGTGCATGCATGTGTATATGTGTGTACATGGGTACGCCTGTATGTCTGTGCTGTGACTTCTCCTTTTCGCAAAGTCTTGTTAACACGGGGGTTCTCCTAGCTTGCGCCGGGAAGTGAAACTTCACAACATCCGGTGATCATTTTCGATAAAACGATTTTCACGCCCTGGTTGATACACAGTGGTGGCAATCAGTAAATAGCTGTTGTGAAGGTTCTAGATCGTGCGGGAGGGTCGCGGCATGGTCGGTTTGTTTATATCGGTCAGGTCATTGCCCTGGCACACAATTGAGTCGGGCTAAAATTGTCTTGTTGTGTCAAGTGACGTCAGTCGATTTCGAGCTTGAGCTTTTAGAGACTGTGCCGCTTCATTCACAAAAGATCTGGAACCTGGGGTTAGGTATATAAGGAGCAACAAAGCAAGAGAGATGGAGACACAAGCAGCAGATATGACAGAGTTAAGGTGAGAGCTTAACTAGAAGATAAACGAGTCCTCCTTTGTAAGGAGTGAGTGAGTCCTCTACGGCACTTTGCGTAGAGTGAAGTTGTTACGACGCTTACTGTTTACTGATTGTCACCGCTGAGTATCGACCAGTGCGTGAATAAAGTTTATCCAAAACGACCACCAGGGTTTGTCACCTCGACTTCCCAGCGCAAGCTAGGAGAACCCCCGTACAACAGGATATTGCAAGAAAGAGTGTTAACAACAGCATTAGCATTACACGACACCATTCTAGGCACACAATGCGAGAAGGACAACGATCGCACGCGCGTTTGCTGTCGCCTTAATGTGGCTCCATTATCATCTCTCATCTAGTGAAGCGCTATGTGTCAGTACATCGCTTTCCCCTCCGTGTCCTCGCAGCCCTTATACACTGTTTACAGGCTTTCTCTTTCCTCGAACTTTCCCAGCATCTAGGCACAACATGTGCATTTTCACCTCTCTGGCGAGAACAAGCGAAGACGAAAACGGAGCCAAGAGAACCCATCAATCTCTTCAAAAACGGCCCTCCGCTACACAGAATGCTGTGTAACGTTAGGCAACTGGATGACCATAAAGCAGGCAAGGAGGTTGATGTCAACAAGGGGGAAAGTTCCGTGGTATACCGGCATTTTCCAGAGCCTTCACGTGATGTCAACAAGGGGGAAAGTTCCGTGGTATACGGGCACTTTCCAGAGCCTTCACGTGATGTCAACAAGGGGAAATGTTCCGTGGTATACCGACACTTTCCAGAGCCTTCACGTGATGTCAACAAGGGGAAATGTTCCGTGGTATACCGACATTTTCCAGAGCCTTCACGTGATGTCAACAAGGGGAAATGTTCCGTGGTATACGGACACTTTCCATAGCCTTCACAACATATGCATTAACGTGTTAATGGGGTGCTTGTGAAGGGGGTGGCTCACTCGAAAGTCTATATCCGTTGCCACGCGAGGCGACATCGGCGTTAACATCAGTCCAGCAAGATGACCAAAACCACGAGGGTAAATGATTGGTGGCAAACCATTTTGAATCGAAACATGAAACCAACGGACAGTTTCTTCTTACCTGTCAGCTAACAGGACGCGGCCTTTTAGAAGACACGTCTGGCTTGCCCTATTACATTCTGGCGATAATCAACAAATATTTCTGTTTCAAACTAGAACTATGCGTACTGTGAATATTCGCGCGTCAACAATATTTCTTTTTTCAAAATAGAAGGTACTTCTCTGAAAGCTATTACGCAAACACACATATCTTCGTTTTTCAACTCAGACTGTCCTTTACTTTGAATATGTCGCGTAACATGAAACCTAACGATCAATGTCCTTGACAAGGAGAAATGATGAGGGTGAGAAATGGATGTTGCGCATCTCAGTTGGAGTGGGTAACCATGCTTTTACTCCCATATTACATAACATAAGCTTTTGAGGATCGCGGTGTTGCTGCGACTGCGTCGAGGTTGTGCGTGGTCCACCTTGTTCGGAAGTGGCTTTGAATGGTCTAAGGATGGATTTGGACGCCACTGCTATGACACCCAATCCTCGACTTAACCCTTTGGTGGCTTCTTAGGTCTGCGTCTTTGGTACCTGGACCCACCACCCTGGCTGAGCTACTGTCACTGACGACACCCGAACCACACCTTTGCCCTGAACCACCGCGCCGACAACAGAATGAACCACTCCTACGTTGCACGATACACTTCCAACCGCAGCCCACACACGACTGCCCTTTGGCAAACATGCCAAGAAACTTACCATTTTTGTGGCAAGGTGCCGTGGAACTAATTAAAACAAATAAAAGACACTACTTTACATTTCCCTGCCAAACACACACAA
>JAWQFJ010007007.1:0-19858 GCA_034096865.1 Theodoxus fluviatilis | reverse complement strand
CAACTGCGTTACAACGAGGCTTTTCATGCAACTGCGTGATTCGGGCAGACAATTTCTGGCAGTGACGTGCGAACCAGTGGAGGCAAAACCTGAGTTCGTCACAACTATCTGGCTCGGAACAAGTTTGCGTGCGATCTTTTCGAACTTTCTGTACAAAATTGTGTCCGAGTGGCGCGCCTGGTTAATGGCCGCCTTAATGTGTCGCGAACTTTGCAAGTAGATCGCTCATTATTTTCGAATGTTGAACTGCGGTGTGGTGGTATCCATCCCAGCAAATAATATATAATTTCATCCAAACATGGCGTGACTAAATCACGTCTTGGACTGCACCGATATTCAGTGCGTCATGCAACAGGCTGCTTGCGGGGAAAAGTTTCGTAGTCTTACGTCAAACAGTGAAAGTCATTTAAGTCATAAACACCCAGTAATCACGCGTGCGCTGAAAACCCCACACTCGCGTGCCTGAACAGCAATGAGAAGCAATCTGGTAAATATCTTCAGAGGTTTTGCAGTCGTGTCTCGATAAAAAAAATGATTCTCAGTGGTAGAGACACAGTTGGTGCCGGCACCTTCCAATGTCAGGGCCGGATCTAGGGGGGGTGCTGGGGGTGCTCGAGCACCCCCCCCCCCCCAAAAAAAAAAAAAAAAAAAAAAAAAACCTCCGTGGCAGCCGGGAGTTGGGGGAAGGAGGGAGGGGGGGGGGGTGGTTGCTCAAATATGTTGATCTACTTCCCACCTCATCGGATATCGGCACACTTTGCTTGGTAGCAGAGACAGTATAGTTAGTAAAAAGCTTGGGAAGGAGGGGGGGGGGGGGGCTAAAAGATGCTGGGCCCAGATGCTGTACTACTCTCCACTTGGTATAAGCACACTCTACTTGGCAGCCAAGGTAGCTGGGGAGGGAGGGGGGGGGGGGTGCTGCTATAATTAAGATGCCTTCCTTTTGCTACTCGCACAGACAAATCAAACCCGGGCAGAGACAGGAAGAATCTGTGACCAAACAAAAACTCTTGGAAATGACCGCACTGCCAGATTGCACAGATTTGCACCATTTTTCTCAAAATTTTCCGGGGGGGCATGCCCCCGGACCCCCCTAGAGGGGCGTGCCTGCTTCGCAGGCACGCACTCGTGGCTTCGCCACTTCGATGAGAAGACCCTAAAACAATTTTAAGCACCCCCCCTCAAAAAACTTTGATCCGGCCCTGAATGTGGCAGATGGGATCAAATGATGAAGTTTGTTAGGAATAATTTTATTTTAACTTTGTAAGATTGGTTGCAATGGAGATGCTCCGCTTAATGAGCATGATAGACGAGCTGACAACAGCTCGGTTAATACGATGCGGTGAGAAGACATGAATAATGAAGTGGGTATCGTGAGGTAAGACAAAAGAATGAACTCCCTTCCCCATGATGTGATAGCATTCTGCACAAATGTCTTGGTTTTTCGACTTCAGAACTTCTATCATTTAATGGCACATGCGTACAAATTACCCTCAAAATCCATGGCCAGTTTGTACTTTTCGGTTTCTCTATAGATTGACCTTTACGAATCACGTTCTGTTTACGCCGAGAACATACACAACTTGGTGTACGTAAATCGTGGTCCTTTGGAAGACCAAGGTAGGCCCAGAGACGTTAGCCTCCACTTTGTCCAGTTTCCTGACAGCGTCGCTTTTAGTTATCGAAAAATTAATATTCATTTGATGTTGTGGTGGAACACGATCTTGGCAGCGGTGTACACAACTGATTTCAGCAACGTGATCCTTTGGTCTAACAATTTTCCGATTGTGGTCATTTGAACCAATGATTAGAGGCACTCGTTGACAATGGGAGCAGGAGGCAAAGATTTGAGTCTCATGTATGTCCATTCTACTTATTCAAAACCATGAGCCTCATTATCAGTTCGGGCTTGTCTCAATTCAAATACTCCATTGAGCCTTGACAGGCGTTATGTGACGAAACAAGATACGAAAGATTTGTGCAGGATGGCGAACAACAAGCGTCGGTACGAACAGAAATATGTGTTAGCGTTTTGAACCACACATTTCAGCATGTACTGCAAGATGTATTAGCTGCAGGACGTACTTTTCTCATAGCAGCATTCAGGTGCTTGGATAATTATTGTTCAACAAACAGAACTCTTGATTAAGCACATTACATTGTACCACCGGATGTAATCGCTCGCGAGTAGGGAAGGGAATTGGGCCTGACGAAATGAATAGGAAAAGCAAGGGGACGACTGCTTGATATTTCCAGACATCTTCCTGACCGTGTTCTGCTGTTGCTGTTGCGAAGTCGTGGGAAGAGCCCCACCTAGCATCATGAACACCAGAACGAGCAGCAGTACAACTACCAAGCCCAGGAACACCAGGAAGCCAAGCAGATACTTCTCCTTCCGGCTGAAACCGGAATCTTGGTCGGAGTTGCCTCCCCTGGGCAAGCAGGGATAGTCCCGGAAGTATGACCGATCTGTGGCGCTCTGCGGCAGCTCCAGTGGCGGCACCTGGCAAAATAGGAAGAGTTGCTCACCTTTGACTCTTGACAGTGTAGAAGTAAGTCGAGCAGCACTAGTCTTAGTGACAGGTGGTCTGGTTTTATTGAAAATTAGTCACTCTCTCGGTGTGGGTTCAAATGACTGACAGCATGGTTGTACAGCAATACAACGAGAAGAGTCTAAATGGGATACATTCAAGGACGCTTCTGCTACAGCACATCTGGCATCAAGACTATGACAGTACGTGGATAACCACATATTCATGATACATTTCCACTAAAAATGAGAAAGAAACTCCTCACTGTAAATCAGATATAAAACCTAGGATAAAAGCCGTTATCTGTAACCATCTGTACCGATATATCCACCTCGTCAGGAACAAATTATTGCGAAATACAGAAGCTCCGTCATCATGCATCATTGTAGAAATGGCTAACGTTTCTCACACTCTCAGGTCTGCTTACGTCACACAAGGGCGCCTCGTGATAGGTCGTCCTAGGACTGAACTGTATGCTCTTTTCCTCCCTATGAGGTGCAGACGGGGGAGGGGTACGGGGGGTAAGGGACACAGGAGAGCGGGGGTGGCAATGGGGTCAAGTAAGGGGGGCAGTCTGGCGGACGAGGGGAAACGACGGCGTTTCCTAGGGGTGGGGAGAGGTCTGGTGGGGTGATCAGCCTCTCTCTCCGCCAGGGCCACGTCGTCAATCTGCAGTCAAGTGAAGCAACAGTTCAGCATGAAGATGGATGGATGGAGTTTTACGGCCTTTCAGCCTTTGTAGGCTATGTAAGGCCATTCAGCACGAAACTCACTAGAACAGTTTAAAGTAAACGCAAATCAAGTCACGGTGTCCCTAGTTAATCGCCTCTTACGAATCGCGTAGGAAGTCAGCATGAAGAGAGTTTTGTGGACTCTCATTCTTTATTCCCCCCCCTCCCCCCCTCTCTCTTTCTCTCCCTCTCCCTCTTTCTCTCCCTCTCTCTCTGTCCCTCTCTCTGACTCCCACTCTCTCTCTCTCTCTCTCTCTCTCTCTCTCTCTCTCTCTCTCTCTCTCTCTCTCTCTCTCTCTCTCTCTCGCCGACCACCCATAAAACACAGCCTCCCAAAAGCGTATGCTCACACTCGCACGCACCCGCGAGTGATTTGCAACCATACACAGCACGCGATCTCACACTACTGAGCATGATGGATGTAACTATCATGCAAATTTGATATCTTTCACAAGTGAATGATCGAGCGAGAGAGCGTCTGTGTATGTGTGTGTGTGTGATAAATAATATAATAATAATAATAATAATAATAATAATAATAATAATAATAATAATAATAATAATAATAATAATAATAATAATAATAAAATAATAATAATAATAATAATAATAATAATAATAATAATAATAATAATAATAATAATAATAATAATAATAATAATAATAATAATAATAATAATAATAATAATAATAATAATAATAATAATTAAAAATTATAATATTAATAATGAATTATAATAATAAATTTAAAAAAATTAACTAGAAAAAGGATGGAGAACCTGAAGAATTATACATATATTTACATGATGTAGATATCGTGGGAGATGATGAGCATGAGATATAAAATCTGGAATGGGAAGGGAAAAGGGGTGGGGGGTGGGAGGGTGAGGGGGAGTTGGGGGAGCTCAAGAGGCGTTGGGTGAGTTTATGGTGTCTTTATTTATATACAACTTGCTCTGAAGCTGTTCCAATATTCCATTTCTGAAAGCAACTCTTTCCTAAATTCTATATGTATACTGAAGGACTTGCCTGAATGAATCAAACACTCTTTCATAATTTAGACACTTAGCTTGATGAATATATTGTTTGGCTAATATTAAGATAAGATTTACATTAGGAGAAGCGAGCTTGTCACCAAAGAATATGGAATATTTAAATTTGTGGAATGTTGCCTTTCTGATTTCTAGATATTGCTGTAGTTTGCACCAGAAATCTTGTATTACTTGACACTCCCAGAATTCTATGTGCCATTTTCAATTAGCAGGGTGCACGAACATCACCGCACTGCTTACAGGTCAAGAGAAGGGCAAAGCTCGTGATAATTATCACATGGCGGTATGCGCTGTGGCGTAGTGTAGAGCCGGGCCGATTTCTTATGCAACGCCCTTTTTAAAAAAAATAAGTCTGGAGTCGCTCAGGGAATTTTTCGGGTCGCATGTTTGAGATGTATGAAACAATGAACGAATGCAAGAATGATTAAAAGGGGCTTTAAGACCTATCCGCCTTTGTAGGCTATGTAAAGCCGTTGATCACGAAACTAACTAGAGTTAGAGTAAGAGCACGTCAAATTCCGATTACTCTATTTTTTTGCCTTTTATGAATCGTGTAGAGAGACGCGGTGGGTCTATTTACACCCCCAATTGACGGGGTGGCGTGAAACAAATGGAGGGAAAATATCGTGTTGAAAAATTACGAAAAGGAAATGAATGGTTCAATTCGCGAGTCACAAACGTCGTTTCTGTAACAATTTCGGCGAGGAGGAAATCACTACAAAGATCCTTTTGCAAACATGATTGTAATCCCCTATTTCTTTCCAGTTTATCGACAAAAGGATGTTCTGAAATACACTTGTTAAAACCACAGCTTTGTCAGGATTTCACGTTGATTTTGCCACAGGAGGCTCTGGGAGTCGTGTTCGTAAACAAAATGCTCTCAACTTGTCTGCAGCATTTATTTGAGCAATAGGATGGAATTATGTTTGCTTTCCACACAATAATGTCCATGTAGAATACGAGAGGTAAATGACCGCTCGGTAACAACGGCACACACGTTGACATTTCTAGTCAAATGCACGCCCACGAATGCATGCGTAAGAATTACATGCACGGGCGCACAAGCATTCACGCACGCACTCACGTATACACACGCGCATGCACACACACACACACACACACACACATTCGCGCGCCCTCTAAGGCCTACAAAAACACACACAAGCGGGCGTCCGTACAAACACAAACGCAGGCACACCTATCACACAAACTTCAAAACAAAAGTCCAGTTACGTGTGCATGTCGAAGCTAGTAAAAAGAATTGCTCCCGGTATTCAAAAACAAAATTCACAGACACACACACACACACACACACACACACACACACACACACACACACACACACACACACACACACACACACACACACACACACAGAGACAAAGGCATGCAACTAATTATGGTAACGAATAATTTACTTTACCTAGAGCACACAGAATTTGTGACAACCTCTGTGTTCACAAAGGGTATGTCTGTTTTCACTCTCTTTCTCTCTCTCTCTCTCTTGCTCGCTCTCGCTCTCTCTCTCTCTCTCTCTCTCTCTCTCTCTCTCTCTCTCTCTCTCTCTCTCTCTCTCTCTCTCACACACACACACACACACACAGGTCTCTTACCTGCAGGAGATCAGGTCTGGGTGTGAAGGCTCTCTCCGCCACTGCCTTGATCTGTGGAGAATAGCCATGGAAACTCACTGACCTGCCACGTCCGCGACCTCCACCTCGACCCGGACCTCTGACTCTTGCACTTCTGACCTGACCCTGGTCCAGGGACAATCTCCCCTGGGGCGGGTTTCAAAGTAGGTAGTCGATCTTGGTCGCAAGATCTTGCTTCGCAGTAAGAGCTAGCTAAAAAAGAAACTACCCCAGCGGCGAGCGAAGATCCAAGATGGCGACGACCGAGACTAGGGTTTATGTTTTGTGACGCTTCGACACTGAAAATATTCGATAATTCGTTCTCTGCTGACTCATGTGTGCCTTAATTTGTCACCTCGCTGCAATCTCAGCTGGACAATTGAAGTAGATTACGATTTTTTTCTTTATTGTGTGCAGGATGTGTGGTTGACGGTGAGAAATCCTGCATTAAGTTCGAATTGAAAATTCTCTCGCAAAGAGACGTAACTCTACATTCTGACCTCCCTTTGCGTAAAGGAAAATCGCTAGTGCGCGGTAGTGTACATAGGGTCTTTGACTGCACTAGGCTCAGGAGTCACTTATCAGGGCATAGGTAGTGGTAATAAAATTGTTCAATTTACACAATAACCTCAAACCTTACCGTAAACCAAGAAAGTTAAAGTTAACCGAAGACTCGTCCAAAAACGTCACTCCTAGTGACACGATGCTCATGCTGTCCGCCATCTTGAATCTCACTAGCTAGGCACCTCTCAAGCTGCCTCGCTCAATCTACGCTCGTCTACGATTGGCTCGAGAGCAAGCAAAGAATGAAACTGCCCAATTGGCGAGATCTTCGCATTTTGAAACCCGCCCCTGGCTTGCACGTTCCATTCGGTCCCCTCCACCGTCACGCGTCACTCCTTAGCTGTCTGGAGACCGTTCAGTGCTGTTTGATCTGCTATCAATTCAACGCTGCCAAATCACAGGAAAATTTCTTCCCGTGTTCTCGCGGGTTTATCAATTCTTCAGCGTAAACTGCGTCTTGTCGATAAGCATAGATTGTCTCCTGTATTAGGCAATAAGTCTGCATTACGAGCATGAAGGAAAACCACTCGAAGAGTATACGACAGTGTTGCGAAGAATGGCTGCCTGCAAAAGTTTTATTTGCCAATCAATGATAAAACTTGTGTTTTCTATCTTCTAATTCAAGAACGATGTCCGTGCACGCAACCTGCTGGCGCATACGACTTCATCCCATTCCTGCAAGATGCTGAACGCAAGCACAAAAGACGTCTTACATAGAAACA
This sequence comes from Theodoxus fluviatilis, assembly GCA_034096865.1. NCBI lineage: Eukaryota > Metazoa > Mollusca > Gastropoda > Cycloneritida > Neritidae > Theodoxus > Theodoxus fluviatilis. Next base: position 12,627 of record JAWQFJ010007007.1, on the reverse strand, counting down.
ATTGCTGAGACATTTTCAGGGAGGATATAGCTTTTGCAGCACACACAGCCCGGTAAACCTCCACACAACGAGGAGGCAATACACTGTCTTTCCATTGAAACTTAGAGCATATTCAAGCGTGCAGTCACGTCTCAGCTGAAAAACGCCATTTCACATCAGTTATTTAAAATGAAAAACACTCTAATACGCTCAGAGGTTCGAAGTAGATCGTAACCTAAGTATGTTGCCAATTGTTACCTTTCATTCTTTCAGGAACTGTTTTCTACCGTTTCTGACATTCTAATGGGATCACGTATGTTACATAACTGTAATTTCACGCAAAAACAAAATACTGCAAGCTACTTCCTCAATTTTGTCTATTTTTTTTTAAGCGTTCCATTGATCTGTCCATTTGAAAACACGCAACACGCATTATCTTATGAAACACAATTATTTGGTTTTCATTGCGAAATCACGACATACAAATATTGCTTGGCATCTTTTACAAAATGGCCTTAATTTGTCTTCTGTCGACTGTTTACTTAGCAGAACTCGGGATGGGATCGAATATGCTCTGTCATTCAAGTATTTAATCGATGAGGACCACACGAAACTTTCATCACAAGACTCCTCACATATACTGCCTGACGAAAAACTGAAAAATCCTGTTCCTGACTTGTAATCTTCCTGCTCTGAAATTTCAAGATTACCATAGATCTCCGAGAAAACTCTGCACCATTGCGACCGTAATGACACAGGCTTTCCCCAGCCATTTTCAATGAAGTGGCTATTCATCTGCAGCCTTTGCTTATCAGATCTTGGATGATATCAAAAGGGCACACATGTCCAGGATGAGCGTCGTTCTCCTGATGATGAACTTCCGTCCGTGGTGAGGCTGTTATTGAGCTTCTCGTGTCGTCCTCCTGTCCGCCTGAGGAAGAGTGTGCTTGACTCTTGCTCTCGCGTCTGAAGCGGACACCGGCGTTGGAACCTCCACACACAGTTGTTCTTTGGACGTGTTCCAGAGGGCAAATCCACATCCCGAGTAGCTGTATTTCCTCGTTAACATCCAGACTGACACTGTCGCCTCCAAGACTCCGTGTCTTCTAGTAGGTTCCGCAACATGCACAGGTCCCGCCGAAGTGACATCTAACGATTCTAACGATATCTGGCTAAGCATGCTCGTACTGGCTCAAACAACAGCATGCGCGCACTCGTAGATTCCACAAGCTCTATGGGGCGCGCAAATCTATTAATACGGCTCTGCATCGAAATGGGCGGTGTCCAGCTCGGTGAAGGGAAATCCCCACAGCCAGACGGAGCCGTCATTGTGCATGGTTCGGGGCGTTCAGGCAATTCGCAGGTCACTGCAACCCGAACTATTGCTAATCCTACTCCCCGCTAGGGAGCCCATTCTGACCGGGTTGATCCAAAGTTCCACGTTTGGGAAAGAGCGGGCCAGGAGGGACAGAGGGCGAGAAATTGGGCGGAAGCTATGCAGACATATTGGTCCAGACTCCAACTCATTCTGCTTGATTTTTCACTGGCCTGGCAAAACCAAAGATTCGTCTGATTGGAACGCAACTCTGAATGCGTGCTGCCCACTGTAAAAGGCGTCGGGGCATACTGCAATAGGCCGTCGCATACGATGAAACAGAAGCATGCCATTTCTCTTTCCATGATTAAGATGTTTTGTGTTTGTTTCACCTGAAGTGTTCGCACACGGTGAAACTTGTTTTTGTGAAACAAACAAGCACTACATATGGTTACTCGCGTCATCGCTGGAAATGTCTTCAGCATAACAACAGTGACACTCAGCGACGATATCCTTGCTGCTGTTGCCACTGTGATCCTCAAGCAAGGCCCGTATGCATGAGGAGGAAGGAAGATTCCTCGTGAGCAAGACTCACTACTAAAGGAAATGCTAAAGAAATTACGTCAACCGTTACTTGCTATGCATGGGCGTTAATTTGCACTGCAGTTGTGACTGTAGAGTAATGTAGTAAATAGCGAGGCAGGTAATAGGAGAATTCCTGGAATTCCGCCTTTGTGTGCATGTGCAAGCGTCTCTGGCTGTCGTCTACGTTTTGACAGATAACGCATTTCTGCGCATGCAAATCCTTGTGCAGCTCATCTGCAATTTCCAGCATCTCATGGCGATGAAATCTAAATGTGTTGTAGATTTCTTCGTCATCGAACGAGTCCAGTGGATTCGTTTGGTATAAACATTATGTTTGATCTCCTTCGTTGCTGTAGCCGATTAACACAAACAAGAAAGCTCCCATCAATCGTGTTGACATGATAACATTCTCGCTTCAGCCTCAGCTCGCACCTTTCCCCGCAAAGCTTGTGGGGTCATGGCGCATGTCGACACACATTATCTCAGTTACACAAAGTAAGCAATTTAATCTGAAAAAAATTCTCATTACAATAAAAAAATTTAGATGTATCTTTTTCATAGCATGAGATAAAACTACCTTTGTACACTATGTCAACAAATGACTAAGCGATTCGCTTCGTCGACCTACATTTCCTTTTTATGTAGGAACTTACACGACCTGTTGATGCATTCAACATAAAACTTTGAGAAATCAATGTTGTTCATTGCTTACAATTTCTTTGGGTTTGTTTCAAGTATTAAAAACATCATTTTCTGCATGAACTGAAGACAATATTGGCGGCTAAAGTCGCTGTACCTACGGCTGTACTCATGGTCCTGGCTGTGGAAGAATTTGGGTTGTTTTACTCCATCGTTACTTGTAAAGGAACCGCCACTTTGGACTCATGCGTCCCTCAGTAGTGGTTTTACTTGAGTACTTGACACTGGCTGCGCTCGATTTGTCCGCCTGAATCCGACGGCGGGCGAGACGGGGCACCGGCGGGTTTTTTGTTGCGCTCGATTTCTTCAGGTCACATGACCGGCGGATCACCCGGCGAACCGCCGGGTCCTCCCTCAGGTTTTCTAAGGCGAACGAAGATCCAAGATGGCGACGACCAGACTAGGGTTTATGTTTTGTGACGCTTCGACACTGAAAATATTCGATAATTCGTTCTCCGCTGACTCGTGTGTGCCTTAATTTGTCACCTCACTGCAATCTCCGCTGGACAATTGAAGTAGATTACGATTTTTTTCTTTATTGTGTGCACGATGTGTGGTTGACGGTGAGAAAACCTGCATTAAGTTCGAACTGACAATTCTCTCGCAAAGGGACGTAACTCTACATTCTGACCTTCCTTTGCGTAAAGGAAAATCGCTCGAGTGCGCCGTCTTAGTGTATATAGGGTCTTTGACTGCAGTAGGCTCAGGAGTCACTTATCAGGGCATAGGTAGTGGTAATGAAAATGTTCAATTTACACAATAACCTCAAACCTTACCATAAACCAAGAAGACAGAACATTTAGTCATCATCGCTACCGCTGTCTATAGTAACTTGCTAACACCACAATTGTGCCGCCATGTTGATCAGCCGAAAGCGCTCGATTGGCACGAAAGCTGTCGATTCGCCTGTCACGTGACGGCGAACAGCCGGTCACGTGGCAGCAGACCGCCGCCAGCGGATTCCGGCGGTTAAATCGAGCGCAGCCACTTACTCACAGGGTAAGAAGTTACTTCCCTCTCATGCATACGGGCCCTGGAGAGGAGGAAAAGTTGAAGACGAGTAAAATGGGTATCTGAATGGCTGCAGAAGAGGCTGCACTGCAGCCGGGTGCTCACAACAGTTTTGATTCTTCACTCCTCGAAGCACTCATCTACTTGATAAGCCATGAAGTCAGAGGTCCGACCCTTGACTTGTATGTCGACGCACATCTCAGTTTGAATAAGGTAGCAATTGTAATGAACTATTGATGTATTCTGCGTAAAACTTTGAAAAATTAATACTGCTATTTTGGTTTTGGATTCTTTGTATGCGTATCAGTGATTCTAAAACGAAGCGTTCTGCATGCAAACCAAAGGGGGAGGAATGGCAGGCACTATGGACTTGTGTCAGGAACAAGAGTAACGGTTGAAGGCAACCATTTTTTCAAATTAGTTGACGGGGGGTAATGTTTCAGAAAATGCTGGAAAAATAGAATTGGTCTGTAATAGTTAAATCACTATTTGGGAAACACAAAATGAACTTAGATAACTGTTTGTACACAAGGAAACGTGTTTTTTTATATTTTTTTATGTTTCTTTTTCGCCGTATGCAAATGTCATAAAGCTACATATCTTAGGACTAAACCGAAGACTAGGCATTTGTTATTTTCTGCATTAAACTGCATGCCTATAAACTGCATGCCTATAAACTAAATTTCTGCTCTGTGCTAATCCTTTTTTCCCCTTATCTGCATGAGTATGTATTGTGGGATTAAGTTTTAGCGGATGCTGCATTTGTCCACTTTCAAGAACCACAGCTGCTGCGATCATGAGCATGCTACCGCATCTACTGCCAGCGGGTATTATTATCAGTACTGCAACAGTCTCCTACAAAAACGACTCCGACAGCAGACTACTTCTGGCGCTATTGTTGCTGCTGCTGCCACCACCCCTACTACTACTACTACCACCCCTGCTACCACCACCCCTACTACTACTACCACCCCTGCTACCACCACCCCTACTACTACTACTACCACCCCTGCTACCACCACCCCTACTACTACTACTACCACCCCTGCTACCACCACCACCCCTGCTACCACCACCCCTACTACTACTACTACCACCCCTGCTACCACCACCCCTACTACTACTACTACCACCCCTGCTACCACCACCCCTACTACTACTACTACCACCACCCCTACTACTACTACCACCCCTGCTACCACCACCCCTACTACTACTATCACCCCTGCTACCACCACCCCTACTACTACTACTACTACTACTACTACTATTTCATGTATCTGATACTGCTACTGGTTCTGCTTCTTTCACATTTTCTTTACCAAAAATACCATTTGTATACGATACAGCTTTTTGTGCTGCCTTTGCTCCTGCTACTGCCATCAACACTACTACCACCCTCACAGCTACAATGATTGGTACAACCACTTTCCACACTAACCCCATCACCACAACAACTTTCAACATCACAACTCCACCACCTCCTCCCAGCCCGTAAAGGCCTCCTTACACGTGGCAAGCTTTCTGGCACCTATGCACTTGCCATAGCAAAGATCGCTCTGGCAAATCTCCACTTGCTAAAATCGCACTCAAACGTTGCCAGAACAGTTTTCTGACGAGTTGCCGGGGATGGGATGGGATGGGATGGGATGGGATGGGATGGGATGGGATGGGATGGGATGGGATGGGATGGGATGGGATGGGATGGGATGGGATGGGATGGGATGAGATGGAGGGAGGGATTTAAAGGGCCCATCAGCCTTGTAGGCTATATAAGGCCACAACGTTGAAGTTGAAGTTGAAGTTGCGTGGAATAGAATACGTCCTGGTTTTTATGTTGTGGTTTGTTTGTTTGTTGTTTTTTTTGGGGGGGATTGCCCCTGACAAAATTTCCTCCAACAGTCAATAAGATGGTTTTTGGCTTATGACGTAGCGGTGGATTCGTCTCCATTGAACTGTCCTAATGGCGGCCTACTCTCCCTCGATTCGAAACGTCTGTGGCTTCTGCTACTTCAGCTGTCAGTTGTAGGATGCTCTAATGCCTAAATATTGATTTCTTGAACAGTTCTACATCACCGCATATTTCTCATGTGTGCACTCTATCGCCAAAACCCTGTTGTCTTCGCAAGTTGCAAAGCTGACTCGATAGAGAGACAAACACCGCCGGTGTTGAATTACTGGAGTACGGAGTCATGAACGGACCTAGGGGCGATTTTACTCCACAGGATTTATGTTTTTCGTGTTGTTCGTGAGGATGGATGGATGGATGGTGTTTTACGGCCTATCAGCCTTTGAAGGTTATGTAAGGCCACTAGGCACGAAAATCACTAGAACAGTTTAGAGTAAACGCAATACAAGTCACGGTGTCCCTAGTTATTCGCCTCTTACGAATCGCGTAGGGAGACGCGGTGGGTCAATTCTTACCCCGAACCCACAGGTGGATTGTTTGTGAGGATCTGGTTGGTCGGGGAATTTTTAATCGAAAATGATACCACAATCACTATTCACACGAGTGCGCGTGAAAAGTTGAAAAGATATCTATCAACATGCATTTAATTTTGCGGGAGTACCTGTGGTCTAGTGGTGGCTTTGGCGCCTACCACACAAGTGTCCCGAGTTCCTCTGCATTTTAAAAATATATCTCCGCCAGTTCATATTTAGCTGTTTTACAGGACACAAAGAAACTTTTCTGTCCTTTATTTGAAAAACTTGCCACGTGTGAGGATGCCTTTATATATTGTTACATGTGAGTTTATTGGCACGGTAGAACTCGTTCGAAATTGGGGGGAGAACTGCAGAGCGTCATTTGATCGTCAAAGAGCAGCGTCTAGTAGGCATAAATGGTAAGGCGACGTGGGTAGCGTCCAAGCACCGTTCCATGAACACCAGATCCTCGGTCGGGAAGTCTGACTACTGACCATGCCGCTCGTAAAATCTTGGTCGAGTTTCAAACTTGATGAAGAGTCTTCGACTACAAATTTGAGCGAGCACCACGAAATTGGTCATTTGTCAAATATCGGTTATTTCAGATACACAGCCCGGTAACATCAGTTGGGGTTAACCAGGTGCATTTTCTGTTTCGGGTATTCTCTGCCCCCCCCCCCCCCCAAACCCCCCGCCACTTCTCTAAAATCGACTTGTTGCAACATATGAAAATGTTTGTTAAGCCTAATTTGTACTAGCCCGACTCCCTAATAACAAAAAATAGGGTTCAAGCAGCCCATTCAATTAAGGCTTTTCCCTCGGTGCGATGACTTCTACTCACACCAAGGTTATCATATATCACTGCAAAGCTCATTCCCTCTACTTTCTTCCTGTGGTGGACATTTTCGAGCAGCATTGTCTGCCTAAGAATAGAAAGCAAAGCCATTACGTAAACACAATTTGAAGTTGAACCAATGAGAAGTGTCGTACTTACGCTTTTGCAGCAATTTTCTCCGCCTTTGCGTTTCATTGCAGTGTTTAGTGAATCAGTTCTAACTTCCAGCACGATTGTGGTACCACTGGAAACCATACACTCTCAGCTTAAAAATGACATTAATAACTCCAAAAAGTCAGAAATCGACTTCTGACCTCTTTTGCGGTATTCGGTCACAGACGTCGCTTAGGTAAAGTGTAAGGGGTGAGGTCCAGGTATCGGTGATGAGTCACAATATAGAGCAGTATTTTTAATATTGACCTGTTTTGTCGACTGAGGCTGCCACCATAAAAAGACACGGAACTCCTTCATAGCCTTCAAGTAAAAAAGCAAGAATGCGAAAGAGTTGCATCCCTTGAAAACGGGGCAATAATTCACGCGGCCTCTTGGAGCGTGGTTTAGTAAGCACACTTTCGTTTGTGAAGTGAAGGATACCCGTACTTTTATGACATCTTATATGTCAAATTATCTCATGCAATTTTTTTTATGACTGCAGGTTTTCTCTATGTGTGTGTGTGTGTGTGTGTGTGTGTGTGTGTGTGTGTGTGTGTGTGTGTGTGTGTGTGTGTGTGTGTGTGTGTGTGTGAACATGTACATGTACATGTAAATGATATTTCCAAATCCATTCCTGAATGACATCTTATCTATCACGGAGAGTACCTCCTGAAGGCACGATACTCCATTGTTGAGTCAATTCATAAACAAAAATATCGTTCCCGTCAATCACGGTGTTTCTGTACATGACTGTACATGACTGTACATGTATATCCTGCATGAGGCGAAAGAGCGCCGGGATATTTTCAGTTGTAATGTAAACGGAGAATTCAACAATTGCTTTCAACATACTGTTCAGCGTCTTTGGGGAGCCGAAAAAACGATTTTCCGACACAACTGTGCTTGAAGCGACAACTGTGCTTGTAGCGACAACTGTGCTTGTAGCGACAACTGTGCTTGTAGCGAGCAGTTGCGCAGAAAATTGCGCTGCAAAACACGCTGCTGCGCCTTTTTCGTTCAGTCATAGCGCGCGTTTGTGCATTTCTAGCAAGTTCTGGCTGACTTTTGTTCGGGGTTAAAAACAAACTATTTGTATCATATCAATTCTGTGACTATGACAGAATTACAGACGTGTAAAGTTTATTTTGGTGACATCAGTTGTTGTTGAGATACATCAGCAGAGTAACAGAAATAGTTCAATGCGTATTGCGCCATTTTTCCAACGCACAGCGACGTGTGCTGATATCTACTTTTGTCTGTTCGTTTCCGACATTCCCGCAGTTACCTGGTTTACTGCGTAGCAAGCATTGCGAGTATTTGTCAGGGCCGCATCCAAGGTGTTCTCCATCATGCCATTTACTGTGTGTTTCTTCCATGCCGCCATGGCCACCTGAAAACTCTTCCCATTCTACACATTAATGCTTTCTACGACCCAACTGAAACGTCGACCATACCACTTTAAAGGTATCTTTTCCACTTTTATCATCGGTCGATGCCATGCTACAGTTGTACAGTATCATGATTGGTGACAAACAGCGATGCAGTATAATGTCTGCCATTGAAATACTGCCAGTTTAATCCACACCAATGGATGGGTATGTCTGGTACGGCTTTGTCCATCGGTTGCAATTCAGACGTAGGCTATATGTCAGCATTGTGCCAAAAATAGCTCGTGGTTTCTTCAGATTATAATGCAGTGTAGGGAGCCGGGGCCGATTATTTTGGGGGTGGGGGTGGGGGGTGGGGATGGATGGGGAGATGAAACAGAGAAGGTTGGGGTGGGGTGTATTTCGAGAGAAGACAGTGCAAAAAGGTGGGAGGGGCTGCTTTTGCATGTCCATCTTCCGACGACCTGTTCTGAACTGTGGGTGAAGAAAGTTCAGTGTCTGGAGATTTACGGCTGCGAAGGTAGTGCAGTCCTCGCTTTAGAGCGGCAGTGCACCATTGTTTCTTGGCATATGCATTCATCTCTGTGCGCTGCGCCAGGTTTATTGCCATGCATCACGCCGGTTTGCAATAAAAAGCGTATTTCCATTTGAATTTTTTATTGAATATTCTCCAAAATTATCTGGAATTTTTTCCTCAAACTTTTATTCGTTTCAAACTCTTACATCTCGCGCAGCTGTTTCTTTTGAATTGGACTCGCTCGCGCGTGTCTCTCCCACCAACCATGAACACAGTGGCATTGTGCCAGCCGCACTCCTCGTTGGGGAACGCATGAGCAGCCTAGCCAAGCCTCTCTCTGCTCTCAACTAATGAATAATAATTGTCGCCCTCGAAACTTCTACCCTATTGAAGGTACCTCGTTGCTACATTTTCCCGCCCTCGCTGAGGATTCTTTCAAACGCTCGTGCCTGGCGTATCGCTGTCTCAAACTTTTAGTTAAAGAAGCGTCGGATTGTAACTTTGTTCTGAAAGCAGTAAACATCAGCATTGCGTTAAAACTGAAATCCACGATGTGCACTTTGCAGGGAGAGTTTTCCTTCTTCATTCGTCTGTCTCCGTAAACGACCGGAATGAATCGCTTTGAAATGAAACACAAAGAAAGGAAAGTGTTTATAATTCGTACGAGGTTCCGTGCTTCAGGCTCTGCTCATAGTGATTTGACTGCTATTTCCCACCCAACCGCAACAAATGTTTATTCATGTCAGCGCTAAGTCATGAGATCGCACAAAGCTAAATAACATCGGCAACTTTCCAAAGACAGGTAAACATGAATACTCTTACGCGTGTCACGTGACCATGAGAGCGCTTTTCCAAAGCACTGGAGCTCGTCGAAATTCATATAAATCTGGTAATTTTCACACGCATTTAGAAGTTAAAAAGATGCCAATACATTTGTAACCGAGTGGACGGGGAAACGAAATATGGAAATAGGGAGAGGTTGAAAAGGGGATAGGTTCGATATGTTTGGAAAAAAAACAAATAAGAATAGTGTTTCACAGTATTAAAATTTTATCTGATACTTACAGTTTATGGCATTGATAGTTTGACTTGTGACGTCAGAAAAAGAAGGGGCGAAAAGGCCAAAAGAGACATGGTAATGACTTCGAGACCGAAACGGGGTTGATAATGTTAAACTCCATCTGGCAACTGTGAATGGGTCACCGGTATGCTATTTGAATACAGCCCGATAACTCTAAATTCCACCTGACAACCAAGCCAACCACTAGGTTATCCATGGAGAATAACACCTACAAATTAGCAACCAATAGCCCATGAATGTCATCCTATCATGTCTATTCCTGTACAGGAGCAACTTAAGTTGTAGAATACTCTGACTCATCATTAGGTGACCAAGCACATGTATCTCCAAATACATCTCCATCCAAGGCTTACACTCTGAAACAATTATCTGGTTACTGGCAGTGATGGCCACTAACAACACAGCAACAGACTGTCAGATCCAACTTCCCATATAGTCATAGTATCGAACTATCCTGACTACATAGAAAACATAGCCTTATCATAAAGCCCTGGATGGTGGGTGTCTAGCGAGGGAAGGCAAAGGAAAAAGGGTGGTTGTTGTGGTGTGTGATTACAGAATGCCGTGGCATAATCCAGACAGCATAAATCATTGCAAAATGAAATAGCAAAATATTTTCTGTCTGTAAGAAATTGAAACAGAGAATATTTGCACTGAAATCCTTCATTATTTATAAAAGAACAATGTAAGAGGGCGTGAAGAACATTTGCAGCAAGGGATTCCCTCAATTACCAGTAACTTTCAATAGAACAATGAAAGCCGGCTCTAACAGAACTGGACTCTTAACTGCCAACTAAGAAAGCAACTAGAAAACAACATTTCACGACAGTTGGGAAAGGAAACTTCTCTCTCTTCCTCTGATTCAGATAGCTTAACAATCTCCGGTCAGCCTCATCATAAATTACAATAACTATAAAAACCGCTGGCGCTGAACCTCCAGGTTTTGGAGAAGAAAAAAAGAAGATCGGGTTCGAACCCGCAGCCTCCGAGAAAAGAGGAGGAAAAAACGCGCACACACACAAACACAAAAAACCAGGTGGGTTCGAACCCACAACCCCTCGAAAAAAAGTTTCAGTGTAGAATCGAACCTGGTCATGCATGACCAAGAGCCCAATGCTCTACCAACTGTGCCATTGTAAACTTGTACGTATGTGAAGCATTTATAACGACCTTGTCATAAACCCTCGTGGTTCGTATTTTGCACTGTAAATTGTAGAAAAAATGGATGATAGCATGAACTGTTTGGTATTTCATACGGATCTAACCCATCAACGTCAATATTCTTTTCGTAGTATCGCATTTTGGCGCCTGCTGGTAGAGGTTCAACATATATCGAAGCGTTTTGCTGAAGTAGGAAAGATAACTCGGTTTGACTCGATGTCATTACGCTGAAATGGTCGTTGTCCCCAACATTTCCGGGTCAGGGATTGATTAAATCATCATATTTTTGTGACACTGAGACCAGACCATCAAAACAATTAGCACTAGGCCTTGAATCAAATCGTCGTACGAGATCTTACGTTGACTGCAAATGTACAACAGTGCCGCGTGATTGTGTCGACATTCAGTTAGTTCGCTGGGCCCGTATTCACAACGGCGATTTATCTTTTTAACACTCGATTTATCCCCTATCCCCGCGTTTATCTTGATCGGTTAGATAAGGTACGCTCGTCAGAGGACCTAGGTTGCGCTTTGCTATATATACTGCTTTCTTTGTCGTCTCTTCGATTCTCTTAGATCGTAGATGACGTCATGAGATTACGTCAAAGCGGAACAGGCAGTTGGAATCGTCTGAGTTTAGAGACAAGGGTAGTGAATTAGGCAGTACAGTAGTCGCCGCTTATTAAAAACACATTGGGACCGAACAAAAGTGTTTTTAATAAGCGGCGTTTTTATTAACCGTTTGCTTGTTGAACATGTCCATCAGTAACGAAGTAAATCCGGACCTTACCAACTGTATTTAAAAAGCGGCTGTTTTTATTAACCGCGTGTTTTATAAGCGGCGACTACTGTATTGCCTTTCTTACTTACATTCAGCCCTTGAGGCAAAATATTCAAATGTGGTAAGAGAGAGAGAGAGAGAGAGAGAGAGAGAGAGAGAGAGAGAGAGAGACAGAGACAGAGAGAGAGACAGAGAGAGAGAGACAGAGACAGAGAGAGAGAGACAGAGAGAGAGACAGAGACAGAGAGAGAGACAGAGAGAGAGAGAGAGAGAGAGAGAGACAGAGAGAGAGACAGAGAGAGAGACAGAGAGAGAGACAGAGAGAGAGACAGAGAGAGTGAGAGAGAGGGGGGGGGGGAGGAGAGCTGGGAAAAGGGGAGGAAGGGAAGAGAGAATGAGAGTAAGAGGGTGGGTGAGAGAGAGAGAGAGAGAGAGAGAGAGAGAGAGAGAGAGAGAGAGAGAGAGAGAGAGAGAGACAGAGAGAGAGAGACAGAGAGAGAGAGTGAGAGTAGCCATAAGTACTGATCAAAAGATCAGATAAAGGCCTTGCGGCCTAAGACATCTGAGGACATATCTATCTAAATCATTCTCTGTCCTCGCAAATGACGTCACGAATTCTATTCTATTCTATTCTATTCACCCTGCTTCAAAAATCTCCTCGCAAATGACGTCACGTTTATTCGACGTCAAATGATGAC
>JAWQFJ010007005.1:30000-44530 GCA_034096865.1 Theodoxus fluviatilis | reverse complement strand
CAGCATCACCACCATTACCACATCACCACCGCCACCTATAATACAACCACCACCACTACAATTACCAGCATCACCACCGCCACCTCCCCACAATCATCACTCCACCACCTCCACTACCATTACCACCATCACAACCGCCACCTCCACTACCATTACCACCAGCATCAACCGCCACACCACAACTTACCAGCCATTACCACCACCACCTTACCACAGCATCACCACCGCCACCTCTCATCACCATCCACCACCACCTCTCCATACCATACCACCACGCATTACCAGCATCTTCACTACCATTACCAGCATCACCACCGCCACCTCCACTCACACATTACCACCACATCACCACCGCCACCTCCACCACACGCATCACCACCGCCACTCCATACCATTACCAGCATCACCACCGCCACCTCCACTACCATTACCACCAGCACCACCACCAGCCACCATCCACCACCATTACCACAGCATCACCACCGCCACCTCCACTACCATTACCACCAGCATCACCACCGCCACCTCACATCCATTACCAGCATCACCACCCCACCTCCAACCATTACCAGCATCACCACCGCCACCTCCAACCAACCAACCATCACCACCACCACCTCCACTACCATTACCAGCATCACCACCGCCACCTCCACCACAACCATCACCACCACCATTACCAGCCACCACCGCCACCTCCACCATCACCATTACCAGCATCACCACCGCCACCCCCACCACAACCATCACCACTACCACCTCCACTACCATTACCACCAGCATCAACACCAGCCACCTCCACTACCATTACCACCAGCATCACCACCGCACCTCCACTACCATTACCAACAGCATCACCACCGCCACCTCCACTACCATTACACATCACCACCACCTATTACCAGCATCACCACCGCCACCTCCACTACCATTACACAGCATCACCACCGCCCCTCCACTACCATTACCAGCATCACCACCGCCACCTCCACTACCATTACCACCAGCATCACCACCGCCAACTCCACTACCATTACCCCCAGCATCACACCCGCCACCTCCACTCCCATTACCACCAGCATCACCACCGCCACCTCCACTACCATTACCACCAGCATCACCACCGCCACCTCCACTACCATTACCACCAGCAGCACCACCGCCACCTCCACTACCATTACCACCAGCATCACCACACCGTCACCACCGCCACCTCCACTACCATTACCACCAGCATCACCACCGCCACCTCCACTACCATTACCACCAGCATCACCACCGCCACCTCCACTACCATTACCACCAGCATCACCACGCCATCACCTACCCCAGCATCACCACCGCCACCTCCACTACCATTACCACCAGCATCACCACCGCCACCTCCACTACCATTACCAGCATCACCACCACCTCCACTACCATTACCACCAGCATCACCACCGCCTCCTCCACTACCATTACCACCAGCATCACCACCGCCACCTCCACTACCATTACCACCAGCATCACCACCGCCACCTCCACTACCATTACCACCAGCATCACCACCGCCACCTCCACTACCATTACCACCAGCATCACCACCGCCACCTCCACTACCATTACCACCAGCATCACCACCGCCACCTCCACTACCATTACCACCAGCATCACCACCGCCACCTCCACTACCATTACCACCAGCATCACCACCGCCACCTCCACTACCATTACCACCAGCATCACCACCGCCACCATCCATTACCACCAGCATCACCACCGCCACCTCCATGCCATTACCAGCATCACCACCGCCTCCTCCACTACCATTACCACCAGCATCACCACCGCCACCTCCACTACCATTACCACCAGCATCACCACCGCCACCTCCACTACCATTACCACCAGCATCACCACCGCCATTACCATCATCACCACCACCTCCTCCACTACCATTACCACCAGCATCACCACCGCCACCTCCACTACCATTACCACCAGCATCACCACCGCCTCCTCCACTACCATTCCCACCAGCCTCACCACCATTACCAGCATCACCACCACCTCCTCCATACCATTACCAGCATCACCACCACCTCATACCATTACCACCAGCATCACCACCGCCACCTCCACTACCATTACCACCAGCATCACCACCACCACCTCCACTACCATTACCACCAGCATCACCACCGCCACCTCCATTACCATTACCACCAGCATCACCACCGCCTCCTCAATTACCATTACCACCAGCATCACCACCGCCACTTACCATACCATCACCACCGCCACCTCCACTACCATTACCACCAGCATCACCACGCACCTCCACTACCATTACCAGCATCACCACCACCACCTCCACTACCATTACAGCACACCATCACCTCCACCATTACACAGCATCACCACCACCACCTCCACTACCATTACCAGCATCACCACCACCTCCACTACCATTACCACCAGCATCACCACCGCCACCTCCATTACCATTACCAGCATCACCACCACCACCTCCACTACCATTACCACCAGCATCACCACCGCCACCTCCATTACCATTACCAGCATCACCACCGCCACCTCCATTACCATTACCAGCATCACCACCACCACCTCCACTACCATTACCAGCATCACCACCACCTCCACTACCATTACCACCAGCATCACCACCGCCACCTCCATTACCATTACCAGCATCACCACCACCACCTCCACTACCATTACCAGCATCACCACCACCACCTCCACTACCATTACCACCAGCATCACCACCACCACCTCCACTACCATTACCACCAGCATCACCACCACCATTACCAGCATCACCACCGCCACCTATAATACAACCACCACCACTACCATTACCACCAGCATCACCACCACCATTACCAGCATCACCACCACCACCTCCACTACCATTACCAGCATCACCACCACCACCTCCACTACCATTACCAGCATCACCACCACCACCTCCACTACCATTACCACCAGCATCACCACCACCTCCACTACCATTACCACCAGCATCACCACCACCATTACCAGCATCACCACCGCCACCTATAATACAACCACCACCATTACAATTACCAGCATCACCACCGCCACCTCCCCCACAACCATCATTACCACCACCTCCACTACCATTACCACCATCACCACCGCCACCTCCACTACCATTACCACCAGCATCACCACCACAATTACCAGCATTACCACCACCATTACCAGCATCACCACCGCCACCTTCATCACAACCATCACCACCACCATTACCACCATCACCACCACCATTACCAGCATCTTCACCAACATAACCAGCATCACCACCGTCACCTCCCCCATAACCATCACACCCACAATTACCACCAGCACCATCGCCACCTCCACCACAACCATCACCACCACCACCTCATCACTACCATTACCACCAGCACCACCACCACTCCACCCATTACCACCAGCATCAACACCACAACCATCACACCCACCATTACCACCATCACCACCGACACCTCCACTACCATTACCAGCATCAGCCACCACCTCCATACCATTACACCAGCATCACCACCGCCACCTCCACTACCATTACACCAGCATCACCACCGCCACCTCCACTACCATTACCACCAGCATCCCACCACCTCACTCCATTACCAGCATCACCACCACCACCTCCACTACCATTACCAGCATCACAACCACCTCCACTACCATTACCAGCATCACCACCACCACCTCCACTACCATTACCACCAGCATCACCACCACCTCCACTACCATTACCAGCATCACCACCGCCACCTCCACTACCATTACCAGCATCACCAACACCTCCACTACCATTACCACCAGCATCACCACCGCCACCTCCATTACCATTACCAGCATCACCACCACCACCTCCACTACCATTACCAGCAGCATCACCACCGCCACCTCCATTACCATTACCAGCATCACCACCACCACCTCCACTACCATTACCAGCATCACCACCACCACCTCCACTACCATTACCACCAGCATCACCACCATTACTAGCATCACCACCACCACCTCCACTACCATTACCAGCATCACCACCACCTCCACTACCATTACCACCAGCATCACCACCACCACCTCCACTACCATTACCAGCATCACCACCACCACCTCCACTACCATTACCACCAGCATCACCACCACCTCCACTACCATTACCAGCATCACCACCCCACCTCCACTACCATTACCAGCATCACACCACCACCTCCACTACCATTACCAGCATCACCACACCACCTCCACTACCATTACCACCAGCATCACCACCGCCACCCTACATTACGCATCACCACCACCTCATACCATTACCAGCATCACCACCACCACCTCCACTACCATTACCACCAGCATCACCACCACCACCTCCACTACCATTAACACCAGCATCACCACCACCATTACCAGCATCACCACCGCCACCTATAATACAACCACCACCACTACCATTACCACCAGCATCACCACCACCATTACCAGCATCACCACCACCACCTCCACTACCATTACCAGCATCACCACCACCACCTCCACTACCATTACCAGCATCACCACCACCACCTCCACTACCATTACCACCAGCATCACCACCACCTCCACTACCATTACCACCAGCATCACCACCACCATTACCAGCATCACCACCGCCACCTATAATACAACCACCACCACTACAATTACCAGCATCACCACCGCCACCTCCCCCACAACCATCACTACCACCACCTCCACTACCATTACCACCATCACCACCGCCACCTCCACTACCATTACCACCAGCATCACCACCACAATTACCAGCATTACCACCACCATTACCAGCATCACCACCGCCACCTTCATCACAACCATCACCACCACCATTACCACCATCACCACCACCATTACCAGCATCTTCACCAACATTACCAGCATCACCACCGTCACCTCCACCACAACCATCACACCCACAATTACCACCAGCACCATCGCCACCTCCACCACAACCATCACCACCACCACCTCCACTACCATTACCACCAGCACCACCGCCACCTCCACTACCATTACCACCAGCATCACCACCACAATTACCAGCATTACCACCACCATTACCAGCATCACCACCGCCACCTTCATCACAACCATCACCACCACCATTACCACCATCACCACCACCATTACCAGCATCTTCACCAACATTACCAGCATCACCACCGCCACCTCCACCACAACCATCACCACCACCTTTACTAGCATCACCACCGCCACCTCCATCACAACCATCACCACCACCTTTACTAGCATCACCACCGCCACCTCCACCACAACCATCACCACCACCACCAGCACCACCGCTGCCATTAACAGCATCACCACTACCATTACGACCAGCACCACTGCCATTAACAGCATCGCCACTCCCATTACCACCATCACCACCGCCATTAAAAGCATCACCACCGCCACCTCCACCACAACCATCACCACCACCATTACCAGCATCACCACCGCCACCTCCACTACCATTACCAGCATCACCACCGCCTCCTCCATTACCATTACCAGCATCACCACCGCCTCCTCCATTACCATTACCACCAGCATCACCACCGCCACCTCCACTACCATTACCACCAGCATCACCACCGCCACCTCCACTACCATTACCACCAGCATCACCACCGCCACCTCCACTACCATTACCACCAGCATCACCACCGCCACCTCCACTACCATTACCACCAGCATCACCACCGCCACCTCCACTACCATTACCACCAGCATCACCACCGCCACCTCCACTACCATTACCACCAGCATCACCACCGCCACCTCCACTACCATTACCACCAGCATCACCACCGCCACCTCCACTACCATTACCACCAGCATCACCACCGCCACCTCCACTACCATTACCACCAGCATCACCACCGCCACCTCCACTACCATTACCACCAGCATCACCACCGCCACCTCCACTACCATTACCACCAGCATCACCACCGCCACCTCCACTACCATTACCACCAGCATCACCACCGCCACCTCCACTACCATTACCACCAGCATCACCACCGCCACCTCCACTACCATTACCACCAGCATCACCACCGCCACCTCCACTACCATTACCACCAGCATCACCACCGCCACCTCCACTACCATTACCACCAGCATCACCACCGCCACCTCCACT
The DNA here is from genome assembly GCA_034096865.1 of Theodoxus fluviatilis. Lineage (NCBI taxonomy): Eukaryota > Metazoa > Mollusca > Gastropoda > Cycloneritida > Neritidae > Theodoxus > Theodoxus fluviatilis. Next base: position 38,292 of record JAWQFJ010007005.1, on the reverse strand, counting down.
ACCATTACCACCAGCATCACCACCGCCACCTCCACTACCATTACCACCAGCATCACCACCGCCACCTCCACTACCATTACCACCAGCATCACCACCGCCACCTCCACTACCATTACCACCAGCATCACCACCGCCACCTCCACTACCATTACCACCAGCATCTCCACCGCCACCTCCATTACCATTACCAGCATCACCACCGCCTCCTCCATTACCATTACCACCAGCATCACCACCGCCACCTCCACTACCATTACCACCAGCATCACCACCACCACCTCCACTACCATTACCACCAGCATCACCACCGCCATTACCAGCATCACCACCGCCTCCTCCACTACCATTACCACCAGCATCACCACCGCCACCTCCACTACCATTACCACCAGCATCACCACCGCCATTACCATCATCACCACCGCCACCTCCACTACCATTACCACCAGCATCACCACCGCCTCCTCCATTACCATTACCACCAGCATCACCACCGCCATTACCAGCATCACCACCGCCTCCTCCACTACCATTACCACCAGCATCACCACCGCCACCTCCACTACCATTACCACCAGCATCACCACCGCCACCTCCACTACCATTACCACCAGCATCACCACCGCCTCCTCCATTACCATTACCACCAGCATCACCACCGCCATTACCATCATCACCACCGCCTCCTCCATTACCATTACCACCAGCATCACCACCGCCACCTCCACTACCATTACCAGCATCACCACCACCACCTCCACTACCATTATCACCAGCATCACCACCATTACCAGCATCACCACCACCACCTCCACTACCATTACCAGCATCACCACCACCTCCACTACCATTACCACCAGCATCACCACCACCACCTCCACTACCATTACCAGCATCACCACCACCACCTCCACTACCATTACCACCAGCATCACCACCACCTCCACTACCATTACCAGCATCACCACCACCACCTCCACTACCATTACCAGCATCACCACCACCTCCACTACCATTACCAGCATCACCACCACCACCTCCACTACCATTACCACCAGCATCACCACCGCCACCTCCATTACCATTACCAGCATCACCACCACCACCTCCACTACCATTACCACCAGCATCACCACCACCACCTCCACTACCATTACCACCAGCATCACCACCACCATTACCAGCATCACCACCGCCACCTATAATACAACCACCACCACTACCATTACCACCAGCATCACCACCACCATTACCAGCATCACCACCACCACCTCCACTACCATTACCAGCATCACCACCACCACTTCCACTACCATTACCAGCATCACCACCACCACCTCCACTACCATTACCACCAGCATCACCACCACCTCCACTACCATTACCACCAGCATCACCACCACCATTACCAGCATCACCACCGCCACCTATAATACAACCACCACCATTACAATTACCAGCATCACCACCGCCACCTCACCACAACCATCACAACCACCACCTCCACTACCATTACCACCATCACCACCGCCACCTCCACTACCATTACCACCAGCATCACCACCACAATTACCAGCATTACCACCACCATTACCAGCATCACCACCGCCACCTTCATCACAACCATCACCACCACCATTACCACCATCACCACCACCATTACCAGCATCTTCACCAACATAACCAGCATCACCACCGTCACCTCCCCCATAACCATCACACCCACAATTACCACCAGCACCATCGCCACCTCCACCACAACCATCACCACCACCACCTCCACTACCATTACCACCAGCACCACCGTCACCTCCACTACCATTACCACCACCACCACCACTACCATTCCACCAGCACCACCACCACCACCATACCAGCAGCACCACCGCCACCTATATTACAACCACCACCACTACAATTACCAGCATCACCACCGCCACCTCCCCCACAACCATCACTACCACCACCTCCACTACCATTAACACCATCACCACCGCCACCTCCACTACCATTACCACCAGCATCACCACCACAATTACCAGCATTACCACCACCATTACCAGCATCACCACCGCCACCTTCATCACAACCATCACCACCACCATTACCACCATCACCACCACCATTACCAGCATCTTCACCAACATTACCAGCATCACCACCGTCACCTCCACCACAACCATCACACCCACAATTACCACCATCACCATCGCCACCTCCACCACAACCATCACCACCACCACCTCCACTACCATTACCACCAGCACCACCGTCACCTCCACCACATTACCACCAGCATCACCACCACAATTACCAGCATTACCACCACCATTACCAGCATCACCACCGCCACCTTCATCACAACCATCACCACCACCATTACCACCATCACCACCACCATTACCAGCATCTTCACCAACATTACCAGCATCACCACCGCCACCTCCACCACAACCATCACCACCACCTTTACTAGCATCACCACCGCCACCTCCATCACAACCATCACCACCACCTTTACTAGCATCACCACCGCCACCTCCACCACAACCATCACCACCACCACCAGCACCACCGCTGCCATTAACAGCATCACCACTACCATTACGACCAGCACCACTGCCATTAACAGCATCGCCACTACCATTACCACCATCACCACCGCCATTAAAAGCATCACCACCGCCACCTCCACCACAACCATCACCACCAATATTACCAGCATCACCACCGCCACCTCTACTACCATTACAAGCATCACCACCGCCTCCTCCATTACCATTACCAGCATCACCACCGCCTCCTCCATTACCATTACCACCAGCATCACCACCGCCACCTCCACTACCATTACCACCAGCATCACCACCGCCACCTCCACTACCATTACCACCAGCATCACCACCGCCACCTCCACTACCATTACCACCAGCATCACCACCGCCACCTCCACTACCATTACCACCAGCATCACCACCGCCACCTCCACTACCATTACCACCAGCATCACCACCGCCACCTCCACTACCATTACCACCAGCATCACCACCGCCACCTCCACTACCATTACCACCAGCATCACCACCGCCACCTCCACTACCATTACCACCAGCATCACCACCGCCACCTCCACTACCATTACCACCAGCATCACCACCGCCACCTCCACTACCATTACCACCAGCATCACCACCGCCACCTCCACTACCATTACCACCAGCATCACCACCGCCTCCTCCACTACCATTACCACCAGCATCACCACCGCCACCTCCACTACCATTACCACCAGCATCACCACCGCCACCTCCACTACCATTACCACCAGCATCACCACCGCCACCTCCACTACCATTACCACCAGCATCACCACCGCCACCTCCACTACCATTACCACCAGCATCACCACCGCCACCTCCACTACCATTACCACCAGCATCACCACCGCCACCTCCACTACCATTACCACCAGCATCACCACCGCCACCTCCACTACCATTACCACCAGCATCACCACCGCCACCTCCACTACCATTACCACCAGCATCACCACCGCCACCTCCACTACCATTACCACCAGCATCTCCACCGCCACCTCCACTACCATTACCAGCATCACCACCGCCTCCTCCATTACCATTACCACCAGCATCACCACCGCCACCTCCACTACCATTACCACCAGCATCACCACCGCCACCTCCACTACCATTACCACCAGCATCACCACCGCCATTACCATCATCACCACCGCCTCCTCCATTACCATTACCACCAGCATCACCACCGCCACCTCCACTACCATTACCACCAGCATCACCACCGCCATTACCATCATCACCACCGCCACCTCCACTACCATTACCACCAGCATCACCACCGCCTCCTCCATTACCATTACCACCAGCATCACCACCGCCATTACCAGCATCACCACCGCCTCCTCCATTACCATTACCACCAGCATCACCACCGCCACCTCCACTACCATTACCACCAGCATCACCACCGCCACCTCCACTACCATTACCACCAGCATCACCACCGCCTCCTCCATTACCATTACCACCAGCATCACCACCGCCATTACCATCATCACCACCGCCTCCTCCATTACCATTACCACCAGCATCACCACCACCTCCACTACCATTACCAGCATCACCACCACCACCTCCACTACCATTACCACCAGCATCACCACCATTACCAGCATCACCACCACCACCTCCACTACCATTACCAGCATCACCACCACCTCCACTACCATTACCACCAGCATCACCACCACCACCTCCACTACCATTACCAGCATCACCACCACCACCTCCACTACCATTACCACCAGCATCACCACCACCTCCACTACCATTACCAGCATCACCACCACCACCTCCACTACCATTACCAGCATCACCACCACCTCCACTACCATTACCAGCATCACCACCACCACCTCCACTACCATTACCACCAGCATCACCACCGCCACCTCCATTACCATTACCAGCATCACCACCACCACCTCCACTACCATTACCACCAGCATCACCACCTCCACCACCTCCACTACCATTACCACCAGCATCACCACCACCATTACCAGCATCACCACCGCCACCTATAATACAACCACCACCACTACCATTACCACCAGCATCACCACCACCATTACCAGCATCACCACCACCACCTCCACTACCATTACCAGCATCACCACCACCACCTCCACTACCATTACCAGCATCACCACCACCACCTCCACTACCATTACCACCAGCATCACCACCACCTCCACTACCATTACCACCAGCATCACCACCACCATTACCAGCATCACCACCGCCACCTATAATACAACCACCACCAATACAATTACCAGCATCACCACCGCCACCTCCCCCACAACCATCACTACCACCACCTCCACTACCATTACCACCATCACCACCGCCACCTCCACTACCATTACCACCAGCATCACCACCACAATTACCAGCATTACCACCACCATTACCAGCATCACCACCGCCACCTTCATCACAACCATCACCACCACCATTACCACCATCACCACCACCATTACCAGCATCTTCACCAACATAACCAGCATCACCACCGTCACCTCCCCCATAACCATCACACCCACAATTACCACCAGCACCATCGCCACCTCCACCACAACCATCACCACCACCACCTCCACTACCATTACCACCAGCACCACCACCACCTCCACTACCATTACCACCAGCATCACCACCATAATTACCAGCATTACCACCACCATTACCAGCATCACCACCGCCACCTTCATCAGAACCATCACCACCACCATTACCACCATCACCACCACCATTACCAGCATCTTCACCAACATTACTAGCATCACCACCGCCACCTCCACCACAACCATCACCACCACCTTTACTAGCATCACCAGCGCCACCTCCATCACAACCATCACCACCACCTTTACTAGCATCACCACCGCCACCTCCACCACAACCATCACCACCACCACCAGCACCACCGCTGCCATTAACAGCATCACCACTACCATTACGACCAGCACCACTGCCATTAACAGCATCGCCACTACCATTACCACCATCACCACCGCCATTAAAAGCATCACCACCGCCACCTCCACCACAACCATCACCACCATTATTACCAGCATCACCACCGCCACCTCTACTACCATTACCACCAGCACCAGCACCACCGCTGCCATTAACAGCATCACCACTACCATTACGACCAGCACCACTGTCATTAACAGCATCACCACTACCATTACCACCAGCACCACCACCATTACCAGCATCACCACCGCCACCTCCACCACAACCATCACCACCACCATTACCACCATCACCACCGCCACCTCCCCTACCATTACCACCAGCACCACCGCCACCTCCACTAACATTACCACCAACACCAGCACCATCACCACTACAACCATCACCACCGCCATTAACAGCATCACCACCGCCACCTCCACCACAACCATCACCACCACCATTACCAGCATCACCACCGCCACCTCCACTACCATTACCACTAGCACCACCACCATTACCGGCATCACCACCGCCACCTCCACCACAACCATCACCACTACCATTACCACTAGCACCACCACCATTACCAGCATTACCACCGCCACCTCCACTACAACGATCACCACCGCCATTAACAGCATCAATACCGCCACCTCCACCACAACCATCACCACTACCATTACCACTAGCACCACCACCATTACCAGCATCACCACCGCCACCTCCACTACAACCATCACCACCGCCATTAACAGCATCAATACCGCCACCTCCACCACAACCATCACCACCGCCGTTAACAGCATCACCACCGCCACCTCCACCTCAACCAGCACCACCACCATTACCAGCATCACCACCGCCACCTCCACCACAACCATCACCACCACCATTACCAGCATCACCACCGCCACCTATAATACAACCACCACCACTACAATTACCAGCATCACCACCGCCACCTCCACCACAACCATCACCACCACCATTACCAGCATCACCACCGTCACCTCCACCACAACCATCACCACCACCATTAACAGCATCACCACCGTCATCTCCACCACAACCATCACCATCACCATTATCAGCATCACCACCGCGACCTCCACTACCATTACCACCATCACACCAACAATTACCACCATCACCACCACCATTACCAGCATCACCACCACCATTACCAGCATACCAGCATCACCACCGCCACTACCATTACCACCATCACCACTACCATCACAACCATCACCACCACCATTACCACCATCACAACCGCCACGTCCACCACAACCATCACCACCACCATTACCAGCATCACCACCGCCACCTCCACCACAACCATCACCAACACCATTACCAGCATCACCACCGCCACCTCCACCACAACCTTCACCACCACCATTACCACCAGCACCACCGCCATTACCAGCATCACAGCCGCCACCTAAATCACAAGCATCACCACCACCTTTACCAGCATCACCACCGCCACCTCCACCATATCCATCACCACTCTTCTCACTTCTTCTCGTTCCTCTTCTCGTTCCTCTTCTCCTTCCTCTTCTCCTTCCTCTTCTCCTTCCTCTTCTCCTTTCTCTTCCTCTTAAGAAGAAGAAGAAGAAGAAGAAGAAAGAAGAAAGAAGAAGAAGAAGAAGAAGAAGAAGAAGAAGAAGAAGAAGAAGAAGAAAGAAGAAGAAGAAGAAGAAGAAGAAGAAGAAGAAGAAGAAGAAGAAGAAGAAGAAGAAGAAGAAGAAAGAAGAAAGAAGGAAGAAGCAAGAAGCAAGAAGCAAGAAGCAAGAAGCAAGAAGGAAGAAGAAGAAGGAAGAAGGAAGAAAGAAGAAAGAAGAAGGAAGAAGGAAGAAGAAAGAAGAAAGAATGAGGAAGAATGAGGAAGAAAGAAGAAGGAAGAATGAGGAAGAAGGAAGAAGGAAGAATGAGGAAGAATGAGGAAGAAAGGAAGAAGGAAGAAGGAAGAAGGAAGAAAGAAGAAGGAAGAAAGAAGAAAGAAGCCATATGACTATAAATTGTTTTAAGTGTGGGGTTTTATATGGTGTCCTCCCACGCCTGTCTGGGACTGAAATCACTTAACGCCTTACTCCCTGATCACTGGGACGTCTGATCAATCCTTCACTGGCACCTGACGAGTCACACAGTCACAGACAGATGTGGCAGACACACAGTCACAGACAGATGTGACGGACACACAGTCACAGACAGATGTGGTAGACACACAGTCACAGACAGATGTGACGAACACACAGTCACAGACACATGTGGTAGACACACAGTCACAGACACATGTGACGGACACACAGTCACAGACAGATGTGGTAGACACACAGTCACAGACACATGTGACGGACACACAGTCACAGACAGATGTGGTAGACACACAGTCACAGACAGATGTGACGAACACACAGTCACAAACAGATGTGGCAGACACACAATCACGGACAGATGTGGCAGACACACAGTCACAGACAGATGTGGCGGACACACAATCACGGACAGATATGGCGGACATACAGTCACAGACAGATATGGCAGACACACAATCACGGACAGATATGGCGGACATACAGTCACAGACAGATGTGGCGGACACACAGTCACAGACAGATGTGGCAGACACATAATCACAGACATATGTGGCAGACACACAGTCACAGACAGATATGGCGGACACACAGTCACAGACAGATGTGGCAGACACACAGTC
>JAWQFJ010007005.1:15000-22500 GCA_034096865.1 Theodoxus fluviatilis | reverse complement strand
ATGAAGGGACCAGAGCACTCAGCCTTGAGCATGACTTAATGAAGGGACCAGAGCACTCAGCCTTGAGCATGACTTAATAAACGGACCAGAGCACTCAGCCTTGAGCATGACTTAATGAAGGGACCAGAGCACTCAGCCTTGAGCATGACTTAATGAAGGGACCAGAGCACTCAGCCTTGAGCATGACTTAATGAAGGGACCAGAGCACTCAGCCTTGAGCATGACTTAATGAAGGGACCAGAGCACTCAGTCTTGAGCATGACTTAATGAAGGGACCAGAGCACTCAGCCTTGAGCATGACTTAATGAAGGGACCAGAGCACTCAGCCTTGAGCATAACTTAATGAAGGGACCAGAGCACTCAGCCTTGAGCATGACTTAATGAAGGGACCAGAGCACTCAGTCTTGAGCATGACTTAATGAAGGGACCAGAGCACTCAGCCTTGAGCATGACGTAATGAAGGGACCAGAGAGCACAGCCTTGAGCATGACTTAATGAAGGGACCAGAGCACTCAGCCTTGAGCATGACTTAATGAAGGGACCAGAGAGCTCTCAGCCTTGAGCATGACTTAATGAAGGGACCAGAGCACTCAGTCTTGAGCATGACTTAATGAAGGGACCAGAGAGCTCTGAGCCTTGAGCATGACTTAATAAACGGACCAGAGCACTCAGCCTTGAGCATGACTTAATGAAGGGAGCAGAGAGCTCTCAGCCTTGAGCATGACTTATAATGAAGGGACCAGAGCACTCAGCCTTGAGCATGACTTAATGAAGGGACCAGAGAGCTCTCAGCCTTGAGCATGACTTAATAAAGGGACCAGAGCACTCAGTCTTGAGCGTGACTTAAGAAGCGGACCAGAGAGCTCTCAGCCTTGAACATGACTTAATGAAGGGACCAGAGAGCACAGCCTTGAGCGTGACTTAATGAAGGGACCAGAGCACTCAGCCTTGAGCATGACTTAATGAAGGGACTAGAGCACTCAGCCTTGAGCATGACTTAATGAAGGGACCAGAGCACTCAGTCTTGAGCATGACTTAATGAAGGGACCAGAGCACTCAGCCTTGAGCATGACTTAATGAAGGGACCAGAGAGCACAGCCTTGAGCGTGACTTAATGAAGGGACCAGAGCACTCAGCCTTGAGCATGACTTAATAAACGGACTAGAGCACTCAGCCTTGAGCATGACTTAATAAAGGGACCAGAGCACTCAGCCTTGAGCGTGACTTAATGAAGGGACCAGAGCACTCAGCCTTGAGCATGACTTAATAAAGGGACCAGAGCACTCAGTCTTGAGCGTGACTTAATGAAGGGACCAGAGCACTCAGTCTTGAGCGTGACTTAATGAAGGGACCAGAGCACTCAGCCTTGAGCATGACTTAATGAAGGGACCAGAGCACTCAGCCTTGAGCGTGACTTAATGAAGGGACCAGAGCACTCAGTCTTGAGCATGACTTATAATGAAGGGACCAGAGAGCACACTGAGAGCGAAATCTCCACCAAGGACGCCACAATATATTCTCCATGACCCGTATGGTTTAGTTCATTTTAGTGGCTGAAACTGAAAGCGATTCCTGATTACTGAAATCATACGACGACGTTATCAGTAGTTTGAAGTCATTAACTTCTTGATTTGCGATTATAAATTTCTCGTTTTGGTCGTAATTCCAAAATGAAATAATTGGTAGCCTCCAACATTTAATGGATTGTTTATTGTGTAAAACCCTGACCTTCCAGTTCCACCAACATTTATCAGATGCGTTTCGAACTTTTTGTGTTCTTTTGCTAATTAACTAATTTACCATCCAAATTTATGAAGTTGTTACGGTCTATCAGCCTTGTAAATTACTCGAAGTTTTTTAAACCACAAAACCCACCAGAACCGGTAAGAGTGGAAATGAGTCACGCCTCAAATTCCGCAATACTTTGCCTCTATAAACAGACACATCGTATAGGGAGACGAGGTGGGTCTATTCTTATTCCTAACACACGGGGGTGTTCATTCTTACCCCCAACACACAGGGTGTCTACTCTTACCCCCAACACACAGGGTGTCTACTCTTACCCCCAACACACAGGGTGTCTACTCTTACCCTCAACACACAGCGTGTCTACTCTTACCCCCAACACACAGGGTGTCTACTCTTACCCCCAACACACAGGGTGTCTACTCTTACCCCCAACACACAGCGTGTCTACTCTTACCCCCAACACACAGGGTGTCTACTCTTACCCCCAACACTCAGGGTGTATACTCTTACCCCCAACACACGGGGGTGTTCATTCTTACCCCCAACACACAGGGTGTCTACTCTTACCCCCAACACACAGGGTGTCTACTCTTACCTCCAACACACAGGGTGTCTACTCTTACCCCCAACACTCAGGGTGTCTACTCTTACCCCCAACACACAGGGTGTCTACTCTTACCCCCAACACACAGGGTGTCTACTCTTACCCCCAACACACAGGGTGTCTACTCTTACCCCCAACACACAGGGTGTCTACTCTTACCCCCAACACACAGGGTGTCTACTCTTACCTCCAACATACAGGGTGTCTACTCTTACCCATAACACACAGGGTGTCTACTCTTACCCCCAACACACAGGGTGTCTACTCTTACCCCCAACACACAGGGTGTCTACTCTTACCCCCAACACACAGGGTGTCTACTCTTACCCCCAACACACAGGGTGTCTACTCTTACCCCCAACACACAGGGTGTATACTCTTACCCCCAACACACAGGGTGTCTACTCTTACCCCCGACACACAGGGTGTCTACTCTTACCCCCAACACACAGGGTGTCTACTCTTACCCCCAACACACAGGGTGTATACTCTTACCCCCAACACACAGGGTGTCTACTCTTACCCCCAACATACAGGGTGTCTACTCTTACCCCCAACACTCAGGGTGTCTACTCTTACCCCCAACACACAGGGTGTCTACTCTTACCCCCAACACACAGGGTGTCTACTCTTACCCCCAACACACAGGGTGTCTATTCTTACCCCCAACACTCAGGGTGTCTACTCTTACCCCCAACACACAGGGTGTCTACTCTTACCCCCAACACACGAGGGGTCGCTACCTGGAGGCTGCACAGAGAGCAGCAGGGGCTGCCGGTGGAGGTGGAGGGACTGGAGGAAGGGCGGGCCGGACCTACAGAGCAGACAGCTGGGATGGTCTCCTCTCGCACCCTGAGGAGCTCCAGTCTGTCACGTGGTTTCTCTGGCCTCCCGTCCACGATGCTCAGTGGAAAATGGCCCTGGAATGAATGGATGAACAAATGAACGCATGAGTGAATGCATGAATGAGTGAATAAATTGATGAATGAATGAACGAACAAATGAATGCGCGAGTGAATGAATGAATGAATGAATGAACGAACGAACGAATGAACGAATGAACAAACGAACGAATGAATGAATGAATGAATGGACGAATGCGTGGATGAATGAATGAATGAACGAATGAACGAATAATGAATGAATGAATGAGTGGATGAATGGATGGATGGATGAAATAAGTTTTACGGCCATCAACCTATGCATGGTACGCATGAATGGATGGATGGATGAAATACGTTTTACGGCCATCACCCTATGCATGGTACGCATGAATGGATGGATGGATGAAATAAGTTTTACAGCCATCACCCTATGCATGGTACGCATGAATGGATGGATGGATGAAATAAGTTTTACGGCCCATCAACCTATGCATGGTATGCAACGCCATCGACGACACAATCACTGCAGCTGGCTGGTGAGAAAGCAAGTAAAATATGTTTCACTGGCGATTTTTCTCTTACGAATCGCAAAGAGAGCCGTTGTGGGTCCATTCTCTCCCCCCCCCCCCCCCCCCCCCCCAGTTCGAAGAGGGAACTGTGCTGTAGTTTGGTGTACTGTGGAGTACTGTAATATATTGTATTGTTGCGTACTGTATTGAACCGTAATGTACAGTACTAAAGTGACCTTACCGTGTGCTTTAGTTTCTAGTAGACTGCTGTAGTGCGTTGTACTGTAGTGTGCTATACCGTTGTGTATTGCTTTATACTGTATTGCACTGTAGTGCACTGTAGTCAGTACAGCCTACTGTATTGCACTCTACTCAAGTGTACTGATGGATGAAAATAGCAGTCACGTCATCCCTAGCAGGGACCAACCCACGGCACAACACCTCATTGCCAGCACTCGAGCTTCTACGCCTAAACCCGATCTTAACGCTTCACTTTTTTAAGAGGAAGCATCTACTTTGAGATCGTAATGGTGGAAAGTTACAGTGAAGTCGTCCAGAGCAGGAATTGAACCCGGTACCTAACCGCCTCGCACAACTGCCAACAGGTCGAGCTATTTCGCCAAATTCCGATCTGAAAAAGATGCGTTCCTTACCGTTTGCCTGCAGTTCTCCAGTGTACTGTAGTGTAGTATGCCTTGATGTACAGTAGTGTACTGTAGTGTAGTATGCATTGATGTACTATAATGTACTGTAGTGTAGTATGCCTTGATGTACTGTAGTGTACTGTAGTGTAGTATGCCTTGATGTACTGTAGTGTACTGTACTTTAGTATGCCTTGATGTACTGCAGTGTACTGTAGTGTAGTATGCCTTGATGTACTGTAGTGTACTGTAGTGTAGTATGCCTTGATGTACAGTAGTGTACTGTAGTGTAGTATGCCTTGATGTACTGTAGTGTACTGTAGTGTAGTATGCCTTGATGTACTATAGTGTACTGTAGTGTAGTATGCCTTGATGTACTGTAATGTACTGTAGTGTAGTATGCCTTGATGTACTGTAGTGTACTGTAGTGTAGTATGCCTTGATATACTATAATGTACTGTAGTGTACTGTAGTGTAGTATGCCTTGATGTACAATAATGTACTGTAGTGTAGTAAGCCTTGATGTACTATAATGTACTGTAGTGTAGTATGCCTTGATGTACTGTAGTGTACTGTAGTGTAGTATACCTTGATGTACTGTAGTGTACTGTAGTGTAGTATGCCTTGATGTACTATAGTGTACTGTAGTGTAGTATACCTTGATGTACTATAATGTACTGTAGTGTAGTATGCCTTGATGTACTGTAGTGTACTGTAGTGTAGTATACCTTGATGTACTATAATGTACTGTAGTGTAGTATGCCTTGATGTACTGTAGTGTACTGTAGTGTAGTATACCTTGATGTACTGTAGTGTACTGTAGTGTAGTATGCCTTGATGTACTATAGTGTACTGTAGTGTAGTATACCTTGATGTACTATAGTGTACTGTAGTGTAGTATGCCTTGATATACTATAATGTACTGTAGTGTAGTATGCCTTGATGTACTGTAGTGTACTGTAGTGTAGTATGCCTTGATGTACTATAATGTACTGTAGTGTAGTATGCCTTGATGTACTATAATGTACTGTAGTGTAGTATGCCTTGATGTACTGTAGTGTACTGTAGTGTAGTATACCTTGATGTACTGTAGTGTACTGTAGTGTAGTATGCCTTGATGTACTATAATGTACTGTAGTGTAGTATGCCTTGATGTACTATAGTGTACTGTAGTGTAGTATGCCTTGATGTACTATAATGTACTGTAGTGTAGTACGCCTTGGTGTACTATAGTGTACTGTAGTGTAGTACGCCTTGGTGTACTGTAGTAAACTGTAGTGTAGTATGCCTTGATGTACTGTAGTGTACTGTAGTGTAGTATGCCTTGATGTACTATAATGTACTGTAGTGTAGTATGCCTTGATGTACTGTAGTGTACTGTAGTGTAGTATGCCTTGATGTACTGTAGTGTACTGTAGTGTAGTACGCCTTGGTGTACTATAGTGTACTGTAGTGTAGTACGCCTTGGTGTACTATAGTGTACTGTAGTGTAGTATGCCTTGATGTACTGTTGTGTACTGTAGTGTAGTATGCCTTGATGTACTATAGTGTGCTGTAGTGTAGTATGCCTTGGTGTACTGTAGTGTACTGTTGTGTAGTATGCATTGGTGTACTGTAGGGTACTGTAGTGTAGTATGCCTTGATGTACTGTAGTGTACTGTAGTGTAGTATGCCTTGATGTACTATAGTGTACTGTAGTGTAGTATGCCTTGATGTACTGTAGTGTACTGTAGTGTAGTATGCCTTGATGTACTATAGTGTACTGTAGTGTAGTATGTCTTGATGTACTATAGTGTACTGTAGTGTAGTATGTCTTGATGTACTGTAATGTACTGTCGTGTAGTATGCCTTGATGTACTATAATGTACTGTAGTGTAGTATGCCTTGATGTACTATAATGTACTGTAGTGTAGTATGCATTGATGTACTGTAGTGTACTGTAGTGTAGTATGCCTTGATGTACTGTAATGTACTGTAGTGTAGTATGCCTTGATGTACTGTAGTGTACTGTAGTGTAGTATGCCTTGATGTACTGTAGTGTAGTATGCCTTGATGTACTGTAGTGTACTGTAGTGTAGTATACCTTGATGTACTGTAGTGTACTGTAGTGTAGTATGCCTTGATGTACTGTAGTGTACTGTAGTGTAGTATGCCTTGATGTACTATAGTGTACTGTAGTGTAGTATGCCTTGATGTACTATAGTGTACTGTAGTGTAGTATGTCTTGATGTACTGTAATGTACTGTAGTGTAGTATGTCTTGATGTACTGTAGTGTACTGTAGTGTAGTATGCCTTGATGAACTATAGTGTACTGTAGTGTAGTATGCCTTGATGTACTATAGTGTACTGTAGTGTAGTATGTCTTGATGTACTATAATGTACTGTAGTGTAGTATGCCTTGGTGTACTGTAGTGTACTGTAGTGTAGTATGCGTTGATGTACTATAGTGTACTGTAGTGTAGTATGCCTTGATGTACTATAATGTACTGCAGTGTAGTATGCCTTGATGTACTGTAGTGTAGTATGCCTTGATGTACTGTAGTGTACTGTAGTGTAGTATGCCTTGATGTACTGTAGTGTAGTATGCCTTAATGTACTGTAGTGTAGTATGCATTGATGTACTGTAGTGTACTGTAGTGTAGTATGCCTTGATGTACTATAATGTACTGCAGTGTAGTATGCCTTGATGTACTATAGTGTACTGTAGTGTAGTATGCCTTGATGTACTATAATGTACTGTAGTGTAGTGTGCCTTGATGTACTATAGTGTACTGTAGTGTAGTATGCCTTGATGTACTGTAGTGTACTGTAGTGTAGTATGCCTTCATATACTATAGTGTACTGTAGTGTAGTATGCCTTGATGTACTGTAGTGTACTGTAGTGTAGTATGCCTTGATGTACTGTAGTGTAGTATGCCTTGATGTACTGTAGTGTACTGTAGTGTAGTATGCCTTGATGTACTGTAGTGTAGTATGCCTTAATGTACTGTAGTGTAGTATGCATTGATGTACTGTAGTGTACTGTAGTGTAGTATGCCTTGATGTACTATAATGTACTGCAGTGTAGTATGCCTTGATGTACTATAGTGTACTGTAGTGTAGTATGCCTTGA
>JAWQFJ010007004.1:20000-27568 GCA_034096865.1 Theodoxus fluviatilis | reverse complement strand
CTGTGTGTGTGTGTGCTGTGTGTGTGTGTGTCTGGTGTAGGTGTGGTGTGTGTGTGTGGTTGTGTGTGGGTGTGTGTGTGTGTGTGTGCGTGTGAGTGTGTGTGGGTGGAGTTGTGTGGTGTGCTTGTCGGTGGTGTGTTAGTAGTTGTGCTGTGATTGCGTGTGTCCGAGTCAGGGTGTGGGTGGTGGGTGGGGTCGGTGGTTCCTGGGGTGGTGGGGGTGCGGTGTGTGTGGTTATGGTGTTGTGTTGCCCAACCCATCTTTGGTGCTCCAGTATGACCGCACTCACCTTGCTGTGCTCACCCGTCCTTCGGGAACCCTTTGGGTGCTCTCTTGGGCCCTCCCCGTGCCCGCTGCCCCCGGCCACCACTTCCGGATTGCTAGATCGTGGGCCCCGATGCTGGGGCAGATAGTGTCCGCGGGATAGGACAGTCCGTCGGGTATCACGTGGCTCATCCGCTTTCCGGGGGGCTCTGTGAAGACGGGGAGACCCCCCCCAGTCTCAACACTCACGGGCACCAGTCCAGAGGTCGGCCATGTTGGGGATATCATCTCTGGTGCAGCCTCAAACCGCCGCTTCCCTCAACGCGTCCCTACTCTCCGGTAGGCGTAAAAGTCAGCCGGATTAACCGCGCATCCGCCTAAGCCGCGCGTTTCTGAACCTCCCTATGTGAGTAGTTAGCGGCATTCTGCGTCCGGCGCGGCGCAGCCGATGACTCTCCCGACCCGACGTAAGGCAGGGGCTTGGGCACGAGGTAAATCGGTGGATTCTTAGAGACCGGTGGCTGGCAGATCTAAAGCGAAGATACATGTTCCCGCGCACCCTGTATCCCTAATATCGGGGTCAACAAGACCACTGACCACCGTGACTTTCTCCTTGTTTTACAATGAAACTGAGTTCCCTCTTTTAAACAGTCACGGGTGCCACAGACCGATGCTGAGCTCTGGGCTGTGTGTGTGTGGGGGGGTGCATCCCACATTCGCTATTCTTGCACGCGACCACGAATTGTAGGACTCAGCTCTCCCTCCGTCTACCACACAGATTAAGCTCGATTGGCGGAAGGCTTGCTTCCGCGGACAGGTTGTATCGCGAGCGGATAATTCCCGGGAGGAAGGGTTAGGGAAGGAGACCAGCGGTTCTCTGGATCAAGAGAACGGTGCGCGTGAAAGCCGGCGGCATGTCCATGAATGCTAGGGAGCGCGGTGGGTTGTGTAGTGTTATAACACACTTGGGAGCTCGTAACAGGGGGGGGGGTTAACGTTCGGAATCATATCGATAAATACGGAACTGCAAACGAATTTTATCGTGACCTGTTGGGTGAAAGACTTATCTAGTCGGGGAACCGAAGCACCAAGATTATTTCTCTACCTACCCTATCCGTCTACGTGGCCTACCAATTAGAACCGAGCGTGTATACAGGCGGACGGTTTCTTCTCGCGTCTCTCTCGATCCCCGATGACATCATCTCTCCTGGACACTGCATTGTTACCTTTCCGTTTTTCTAGGGGAAGACCGCAATTTTCTCATATTGATTCAGCCCATCCCCCCAAGGGAGTCTAGTTTTCCAGGGCAGAGATTGCTTTTTCTCTACATCCATTTATTTTTTCTTTTTTCTTATTCCCCCCCTCTTTTTTTTAATGTAATCATGCTCTACCACATCGACCCATAGTAGACGCTCACTTAACAACCCCTCTATTTCGTCCCACCCATCACCCGTTTATACACACCCCCACCAAACACCACACCACACCCCACCATGTGTACATCCATGTGGCTGAACAATACGCCCCATTCCACACGCTCACACACCCACACACCCCCCACACACACCCCCGCCCCCACCCACCCACCCCCCCCAGCACCCACCCCAGCACACACAAACACACACACACTGTCCACACACCCACACCAGTCACACACACAACACACACTTCACACACAACACACACACACACCCCCACACCACACACACACACACACACACACGCACGACCACACAAACACACACAGACGCACACACACACACACACACACACATACAAAACACCCACACAACACACACACAGGACGCACACACACACACACACACACACCACAGACGCACACAAACACACACACAATCACAACGCAGACACACTAACCCACACACAGACGCAACACAGACGACACACAGGAACACACACACGCACACACACACACACTCTCATACATTCACCTTGACACGCGCGCGAAAACGCACACGGAGAGTTGGTAGGTCTGACCTTTTTTCTGTTATTCTTATGCATGTTAGTGTGTGTGTGTGTGTGTGTGTGTGTGTGTGTGTGTGTGTGTTACTTTTTGTGCTTTTTTCCCCTTGTATGTGTTTGTCTATCTGCGTCTGTCTGTCAGTCTGTCTCTCCGTCTGAGTGTCTGTCAGTGTGTCTAACTCTCACTCTCTCGCTCTCTCTCTCTCTCTCTCTCTCTCTCTCTCTCTCTCTCTCTCTCTCTCTCTCTCTCTCTCTCTCTCTCTCTCTCTCTCTCTCTCTCTCTCTCTCTCTCTCTCCCTCCCTCCCTCTCTCTCTCAGAGCTCTCTCTCTCTCTCTCTCTCTCTCTCTCTCTCTCTCTCTCTCTCTCTCGAGCTCTCTCCCTCCCTCTCTCCCTCCCTCCCTCCCTCCCTTACCCCCACTCCCACCAACGCTAACACACAACCTCAAAGGAATCTTTGCACTTGCATCAAGAACCCGCTGCACTGCAACATTCCTTAGAGTCTACTCCTCTGAAGCTGTGTCTCTGCACGCCGTCATCTTGACTTCGGGGGCTGCCTTCCCGTCATCTCAGCTGACGGAGCATGTAATCATTTTGTCGGGAGGGACGTTTGCTTATTATCTGGCGGCTGGTGCCCTGTCAGCTTCCTCCTTTCATCTCCTCAAAGCCTCCCATGGGAAGGAACTGTCTTGTCGTTTCCCCTGCCCTGTGTAGCTTCCTGGGACAATGAGGGTGTTAAGCGTCTGTCGTTTTCCTCTTGATGTCTTCCGGTGGTGAGAAGAATGGGGAGGTTTTCCATGAAGGAGGTGCTATTGAAGACAAGGGTAAAGGGTGATGCTACACTGAAGACAAGTGTATAAGGGAGATGCTACACTGAAGACAAGTGTATAAGGGCGATGCTACACTGAAGACAAGTGTGCAAGGGCGATGCTACACTGAAGACAAGTGTGTAAGGGAGATGCTACACTGAAGACAAGTGTGTAAGGGAGATGCTACACTGAAGACAAGTGTGTAAGGGAGATGCTACACTGAAGACAAGTGTGCAAGGGAGATGCTACACTGAAGATAAGTGTGCAAGGGCGATGCTACACTGAAGACAAGTGTGCAAGGGAGATGCTACACTGAAGATAAGTGTGCAAGGGAGATGCTACACTGAAGACAAGTGTGTAAGGGCGATGCTACACTGAAGACAAGTGTGCAAGGGCGATGCTACACTGAAGATAAGTGTGCAAGGGCGATGCTACACTGAAGACAAGTGTGTAAGGGCGATGCTACACTGAAGACAAGTGTGTAAGGGCGATGCTACACTGAATACAAGTGTATAAGGGCGATGCTACACTGAAGACAAGTGTGTAAGGGAGATGCTACATTGAAGACAAGGGTTAAGGGAGATGCTACATTGAAGACAAGTGTGTAAGGGAGATGCTACACTGAAGATAAGTGTGTAAGGGCGATGCTACACTGAATACAAGTGTGTAAGGGCGATGCTACACTGAAGACAAGTGTGTAAGGGCGATGCTACACTGAAGACAAAGATGTAAGGGCGATGCTACACTGAATACAAGTGTGCAAGGGAGATGCTACACTGAAGATAAGTGTGTAAGGGCGATGCTACACTGAATACAAGTGTGCAAGGGCGATGCTACACTGAAGACAAGTGTGTAAGGGCGATGCTACACTGAAGACAAGTGTGTAAGGGCGATGCTACACTGAAGACAAAGATGTAAGGGCGATGCTACACTGAATACAAGTGTGCAAGGGAGATGCTACACTGAAGATAAGTGTGTAAGGGCGATGCTACACTGAATACAAGTGTGCAAGGGCGATGCTACACTGAAGACAAGTGTGCAAGGGAGATGCTACACTGAAGACAAGTGTGCAAGGGAGATGCTACACTGAAGACAAGTGTGCAAGGGAGATGCTACACTGAAGACAAGTGTGTAAGGGCGATGCTACACTGAAGACAAGTGTGTAAGGGCGATGCTACACTGAAGACAAGTGTGCAAGGGCGATGCTACACTGAAGACAAGTGTGTAAGGGAGATGCTACACTGAAGACAAGTGTGTAAGGGAGATGCTACACTGAAGACAAGTGTGCAAGGGAGATGCTACACTGAAGACAAGTGTATAAGGGCGATGCTACACTGAAGACAAAGATGTAAGGGCGATGCTACACTGAAGACAAAGATGTAAGGGCGATGCTACACTGAAGACAAAGATGTAAGGGCGATGCTACACTGAAGACAAAGATGTAAGGGCGATGCTACACTGAAGACAAGTGTGTAAAGGTGATGCTACACTGAAGACAAAGGTGTAAGGGCGATGCTACACTGAAGACAAAGATGTAAGGGCGATGCTACACTGAAGACAAAGATGTAAGGGCGATGCTACACTGAAGACAAAGATGTAAGGGCGATGCTACACTGAAGACAAAGATGTATGGGCGATGCTACACTGAAGACAAAGATGTAGGGGCGATGCTACACTGAAGACAAAGATGTAAGGGCGATGCTACACTGAAGACAAAGATGTATGGGCGATGCTACACTGAAGACAAAGATGTAGGGCGATGCTACACCGAAGACAAAGATGTAAGGGCGATGCTACACTGAAGACAAAGATGTAAGGGCGATGCTACACTGAAGACAAAGATGTAAGGGCGATGCTACACTGAAGACAAAGATGTAAGGGCGATGCTACACTGAAGACAAAGATGTAAGGGTGATGCTACACTGAAGACAAAGATGTAAGGACGATGCTACACTGAAGACAAAGATGTAGGGGCGATGCTACACTGAAGACAAAGATGTAAGGGCGATGCTACACTGAAGACAAAAGTGTAAGGGTGATGCTACACTGAAGACAAAGATGTAAATGGTGATGCTACACTGAAAACAAAGATGTAGGGGCGATGCTACACTGAAGACAAAGATGTAATGGTGATGCTACACTGAAGACAAAGATGTAAGGGCGATGCTACACTGAAGACAAAGATGTAAGGGCGATGCTACACTGAAGACAAAGATGTAAAGGTGATGCTACACTGAAGACAAAGATGTAAGGGCGATGCTACACTGAAGACAAAGATGTAAGGGCGATGCTACACTGAAGACAAGTGTGTAAGGGCGATGCTACACTGAAGACAAAGATGTAAGGGCGATGCTACACTGAAGACAAAGATGTAAGGGGCGATGCTACACTGAAGACAAAAATGTAAGGGCGATGCTACACTGAAGACAAAGATGTAAGGGCGATGCTTCACTGAAAACAAAGATGAAAGGGCGATGCTACACTGAAGACAAACGTGTAAAGGTGATGCTACACTGAAGAGAAATATCTAAGTGCAATGTTAAACTGAAGGGGGAGGCGGGGAGTTGAGTTCAAGGTCCATTGTGTTCGTTTGAATGTTTGTTTGCGTGTTTTTGTGTTTGCAGCCCCTGTGGGTTCGGGGTAAGAATTGACCCACCGCGACTCACTACGCGATTCGTAAGAGGCGAATAACTAAGGACATCATGATTTGATTTGCGCTTTCTCTAACCTTCAATAATAATGTTCGTGGTCAATGCCTTCGCATAGCCTACAAGGGCTGATGGGCCGTAAAACTCATTCATCCTTCTTCAATCCTTGTGTTTGCAGTGGAATGTTTAAATGCAGTTGGTGGGCTTTGTGAACGTACACGGACTACGTAACGGAGTTGTAGCCTGGTGCCTGTGTCTATCTATCATTATCTCCTCATTTTCATTCGTCTGTCTTTTCTCCCCTGCTTGTTGGGCCATCTTCTTCCACCTCCACCTTCTCTTTCTCCCATTCTCCATCCATCCATCCCCCTCCTCTATGTCTGTCTGTCTACGTGCATGCCTCTATGTGTGTGTGTGTGTGTGTGTGTGTGTGTGTGTGTGTGTGTGTGTGTGTGTGTGCGCGCGCGTCCATATGTGTGTTTTCTGTCTTTCTGTGTGTCTGTCTGTATGTCTGTATGTGTGTCTGTTTGTGTGTCTGTCTGTCTGTCCGTCTGTATGTCTGCCTGCCTGTCTGTAGTATACATTTATATATATCTCTGTATATCTCACTGCATCTCCCCCCCCCCTCTCTCTCTCTCTCTCTCTCTCTCTCTCTCTCTCTCTCTCTCTCTCTCTCTCTCTCTCTCTCTCTCTCCTCTCCTCATCCTCTCATCATCCTCTTGCTTATGACCCTAGAAGTT
The DNA here is from genome assembly GCA_034096865.1 of Theodoxus fluviatilis. Taxonomy (NCBI): domain Eukaryota; kingdom Metazoa; phylum Mollusca; class Gastropoda; order Cycloneritida; family Neritidae; genus Theodoxus; species Theodoxus fluviatilis. Next base: position 21,126 of record JAWQFJ010007004.1, on the reverse strand, counting down.
TGTGTGGTGGTTTTGGGTGGGCTTTTTTTCCTTGCAGTGCTTCCCCCCTTTTTTCCTCAATGCTGAATTTGCGTCTGTTCTGATGTCGGAGCTGCCGTTCGCGTTGCCATTGTTACCAGACGACGCTATTAGGGCCATCATAGTCGTGGTTGACATCGAGTGACGTCAGAGGAGGGTTCTTGAAGACTTTGGACGTGAAGAATGTGGTAAAAGTCCTCCATGGTGCTTAATGGGGGACGACGCCATGACAGAAGGGGTAGGAAATGTAGGCCTCCCTATCCATAGGTTTCCTCTAATTTGCGGGCGTGGTGCTAGATGAGCGGCGTTGTAGTGATGAATGATGCGCGACGTGCGCTGTGCGGTTATGGCTAGAGGTGGAGGCCATCGAGCTCTTCATGGTGGATTATGTATATAGGTCCTCGTGGTCCCGCTCTCGCGAGAAAGTACGTGTGTTATTCTTCACTTCGAATCCTTGTCAGGTATGGACGAGATATGATTATTACACGCACGCACACACACGCACGCACACACGCACGCACACACACACGCACGCTTACACACACGCGCGCGCGCGCGCGCGGGCGCACGCATGCGCTCACACACACATACACACAAATAAACACACACGCAAACACAGACATATACCAACACACATGCATGCACATACACACTCAGGCGCACACTCATATACACACGCATGCACGTTCGCACACACACATACACACATATATATATATATACACACACGCAAACACAGACATACACAAACTCACATGCATGCACATACACACTCAGGCGCACACTCATACACACGCATGCACGCGCGCACACGCGCATACACACATACAAACACACACGCAAACACATACATACACAAACACACATGCATGCACGTACACACTCAGGCGCACACGCACATACACGCGCATGCACGCGCGGAAAATGTTTAACACCTGTCCTCCAATCGCCGTGTTTTGTCAGCATGCGTGCGTGTGTATGTGTGCGTGCGTGTGTGTGTGTGTGTGTGTGCGTATGTGTGTGTGTGTGTTTGCTCGTATGTGTATTTGTGTATGTGAATGTGTGTGTTTCTGTCTGCCTGTCCCTCTCTCTCTCTCTCTCTCTCTCT
>JAWQFJ010007004.1:10000-12500 GCA_034096865.1 Theodoxus fluviatilis | reverse complement strand
GCGCGCACACACGCACACACACACACACATGCACAGGCGCACAGGCACACACGCTCACACGCACGTGCACAAACACACACACATCCTCACAGACGCACGCACGCACGCACGCGCACACACACACACGCACACACACAAGCTTTCTGTCTGTCTGTCTGTCATTCTGCTTGTCTGTCTGTCTGTCTGTCTGAATGTCTGTCTGTCTGTCTGTCTGTGTGTTTGTCTGTCTGTGTGTTTGTCTGTCTGTGTGTCTGTGTGTGTGTGTGTGTGTCTGTCTGTCGTCTGTCTGTCTGTCTGTCTGCCTTCCTGCCTGTCTGTCTGCCTGCCTGCCTGCCTGCCTGCCTGCCTGCCTGTCTGTCTGTCTGTCTGTCTGTCTGTCTGTCTGTCTGTCTGTCTGTCTGTCTGTCTGTCTCGCTCTCTCTCGCGCTCTCTCTCTCTCTCTCCCTCTCTCTCTCCCTCCATACGGGAGATATCGCTTCAACATCTCACGAGACTTCAAGCACACAATAGAAAAGGCGTGAGTGCAGACGGCAACAGACGCTTCATGGCATAAAGGGTTAAAGGTCTTATTCAGGTGCATGGAGCAGCGAAGGTGAAGGCCGCATGTGCAGTGGGCATTTCCGTGCACATTGGTGGACAGTTTAGCTTTGCCTTGATTTGTGTGTGTGTGGTTTTTGTTTTGTTTTGTTTTGTTTTGTTGATTTGTTTATTCAAGCAGAAAAATGTTGACTTTAGAGAGTGGAAGACAGTTTCATTTTTCACACGATGCAGTTTGGTGTTGTTTTTTGCTGTTGGGTAGAAAGAGAGAGAGAGAGAGAGAGAGAGAGAGAGAGAGAGACAGAGACAGAGACAGGGAGAGACAGAGACAGGGAGAGACAGAGAGAGAGAGAGAGAGAGAGAGAGAGAGAGAGAGAGAGAGAGAGAGAGAGAGAGAGAGAGAGAGAGAGAGAGAGAGAGAGAGAGAGAGAGAATGTTAGAGTGCGCGCGCCTATGTACGTGTGCATTTTCAGCGTCGGTTCGCCAATAATTGATCTGACGAGACGAATTTTTGCTGTTGTAAGCAATATACAACATAAATGGTCATGCTGTCTCCACACACCCAAAGGAATGACAGGGGGTGATGGAGTGTAAGGGAGCAATTACACATGTTAACTGGAATAGTCAAATGAACTCCGCGCTGGATTATAGTAACCATGGATGCACGAACAAGCATGACTAAAGGTTTGAAAAAGAGAAGAGGTCACAACAAGAATTTTCAACCATTACATTTATTAACCTTTCCCAGAAAAAACTGCAAGTAATCATGAAGTGCAGATAGACTTAGCGGGGCGTTGACTGGAATACCAGGCACAATCACACTGACTGTGGTCTGCTCTACTCATGCGCGTTCGTCAAGGTCGAGGGCGGGAAACCTTGGTGCCTTTCACCATCGCTGACGTCATGAAAATGCTTCCTGTTGGAATGCTGCATTCTGGAAATGGAAAAGCGAGAATAGAATGACATTGTTTGCAGAATGTGCCATTGTGGATTTTGTTTACTTTCAGAATGTGGTTAGAAATCAGAAACGATTACCATTGTCTCATATTTACCTACGACCTTTCTGTAGGTCGGTGGTATTTTGTTCTGTGGTCTCGGAATCCTGCCAGTTTTCTTAGAGATCCAAGACTTCGAGGAGGATGTGGGCACTGCGGAGGGGGGTAGATTTCAGGACTGCAGTCGGATAAAACGGTATGGTTCTTGGATGTTTCTTTACTTTCATGGCATAATTAGGAATTAGATATGCTTACTTTTATTTATCCTTTCGGCGTGAACACTTGCATCACAATGTTGAAGCAAATCGTCCACTTTTCCTGTAGCATCTATAACTATATATATATATATATATATATATATATATATATATATATATATCTCTATATATATATAACCCTTTTCGGCGTCTAATAACGAAATGCACATAGCTGGAGTCTTTCATTCAGGTGCAACTGTGGTTGGATGGAAATCCAGCCTAACAGGGGTCGTGGATGTCATTGATAATTCTTATTCGTCTTTCAACGCTCATGAAACCTGAAGCCAGTCCGTGTTTGAGAAAAAGTCGCCTACAGATAAGTGTCTTTTCCAACTGTAAAACGTGAATGAAACGTGAATGAAATTTCTCGATGTCATGTTGCAAATGCACCAACAGATGAATGAAAAGTACCATTTTCAGATGTAAAACGTGAATGAAACGTGAAAATACCGTGTCAATGTAATGTTGCAATGTCATGGAGGAGAGTGGAAAGCCAAACCGTAAAACGTGAATAAAAAGCTTCAATGTGACGTTAAAAAGTCACCAACAGATGAATGTAAAGTACCATTTTCAGATGTAAAACCTGATTGAAACGCCTCAACATAAGTGTAAAGTTCCATTTTCAGCTGTAAAACGTTAACGAAACGCCTCAATGTAATGTTGCAATGTCACCAACAGAGAAGAGTGAAGTGCCTTTTTCAACTGTAAACG